>VZTL01059893.1:0-29301 GCA_013400535.1 Scopus umbretta
AATAAATAAACAAATAAATAAAAGGTAGCCACTTTCCTTTTCCAAGTTCCCACAGACTATTTCAAAATAGGCATTTCTGTGAGTGACTGCAGAATTTGCAGAGAAAATAAGAAAGATTTTAAGCCAGCTATTATGCAGAGCTGCGGGTGGATCACACACAGCTGCTCTCATCTCCATTGCTTCGTCTCCTGGCAGGGAAAGCAAATGCGCATCAGGGGTGTAGAAACGGGAGCCTGGGACCCGAACCCCGAGAACCATGCCCGGGTGCGAGGAGGACCCCGGGGTCCCTGTGTGCCCCGTGGGGGGCTCAGGGCCCCCTCCACCCTCCTGCTGCCGCCGCTGTCTTGCGCTGGGAAATAAAGCACCGTGCGTGCAGAAGGGGAGACGTGGCCAGCGTCACGCACGTGCCTGCAGCACCGAGCGTCCAGTTGCTTGTGCACCATGTTCCCCAGCGTCCTGCTCCCTGGCCAGGGTCGACAGGACACAGCAGCAGGACATCGGCCCTGGTGTTGGAGACTGCTGGTGCCATGCCACCGGGGAGCCTCTGGGGACGGACGCCAGACCTCTTGTCCCAGCTGCGCGGCTCACCCCCGGCGCCCACCCACGGGTTGGGACCTGCCCGGCCGTGCCCTTTGCTCGCTGCGCGGCCGTCCCGCGCCTGGGCAGCTGGAGCAGAGCGAGGGCAGAGGGCTGGCTGCGCCCAGGGCCGTGGGGCCCTGCTGCCCGGGCCGGGTGTCTCCATTGCTCCTCCTCAGCCAGAAGCAGAGGTCCTCTTGAGAGCTTAGGAGTCCAAAGCATTTTCCACCTCTCCCACAGCCCCCCCCCAGGCAGCAGCCAAGCACTTGACTGATGCAGCCAACTGCGGTCAGACAATATGATTTCAGGGCCGGGAGCGTAATGGCATCCTGCTCAGCTGCGGGGACGGGAGCAGGGAGGTTGGGGCAGGGCCCACCTCCATCGACACCCGGGGAAGCTTCTCCTTTGCGACCTGGTTCATGAGCAGGAGTCTAAGCGAGAGTGAGCAGTAACAACACGTCAAGCATTAGTCTGGAGAGCAAAACTCGTTTTGTCGTCTTAGAGAAAGACAATGCAGTTAATTCCCTCACCGCCGCGGAGGCACAGTTTGCTCATCCCTGTTACAGTGGGAGTATTTTTCCCATGATAGCCTTTGAACTTGGGCTGCATTAGGCACCAGAAACATTCCCAGTGCTGGAAGCAGCTGCCAGAGCTGACATTTATGCTTGCAGTCGTGCCTGCACAGATGCAATTTCTAACCTCGATCTCCTGCTCCGGGGGAAACACCTGCCAGCAACCGACGGAGCCGCCTTCGGGGGTCCCTGAGCAATCTGATGCTGTTCCTCCCACGCGCAGGGCCCGAGCCACGTTTGGGGAGGCAGCTGGCAGCCCCGCTCACGTCGCCGCTGGCCCCTTGTGTGCAGCACGCCCAGCACCCCGCTGCAGCGGGGGCGCGCGGAGCTCAGCTGCCCCTGCGCGTCTCGCTCATCGGTGACGTGCACTTTCTGTTACGGTGGAGCCTATTTTAGGCTCACCTGTTGCGGACGGTCTCCACAGCAAGCTCGAAGTCAGCATTTTTTAGTATCTCCTCTGCAGTAGCATGGGCATGGAAACCAGCACCCTCCCTCACCTGATATAATTTCCCGTTTGCAGGGGCAGTTGAGGCACAGGGACATTCAGTGACCATCAGCATCAGGAACTAAAAGCTGTCGGTGGCGCTTACAGAGTATCCGTCACTGCGTGTCGCAGCACCCAGCCACTGCCCAGAGCTCTGAGCACCAGCCAGAAAACCTGCACCAAGAAGCCAACCGTCTCCTCTTGTTTCATTAGTGCTCATCAGGAGCGTTTGCAGTGGCATGTGGGAAGCTCTGCCAGGTGGATGTGGTATTTAAATATCACAAGTGTAGTGCGCGTGCGCGCGCGCGCACACACACACGAAATAACCACAAAATCCATCACGAACACACATCTGCCTTGGAGAGCTCACATCCATGGACAAAGAAACTGGCCGTGAAAAGAGTCACAGCCAAGCTTTAGCTTCCGTGTCCCCCCAGTGCCCCCCACGGCTTACCCTCTTTTCAGAAATACCCTCAGATGAACAAAAAGGAAACAGAAAGGGCCCTGGGAAACAAAGCTGTGCATGTCTTCGGGGGCTGAAGGCTTCCCCAACAGCCGCCTCCGAATCAGGTGGAGGAGTCATCTGAGGGCAGTCAGATGCTGCCAGTGCTTTTAGAGGGTCTATTATGCATTAGCTCAGGACTCCAGCAATGGTAAAGCATAGGCAAGTGCTCTGAATGCCCTTTTCACTGCAAACTTTCTCCCGAGTAAATTTTCAAGCCACTCTGTGCCATATATGTCAGTTATATACTGTATTAATGAGGTCTTAGCCAGCCCTCCGTTTCAAGTGCTCCTCTACCAAGCACAGAAACGTTAAATTGCCAAGGCAGGCAAGACCTTGTAGCTCTCTCAGGTGCTGGTGCTTTGTGCTCAGCTTCCTTATGGGGGCACTAACGGCAGCAGGCGTACCCCAAGGCACACATTCAGGGGGTCACACAGCCCATGCCTTACTCTTCTTCTGCCATTAGGATGTTTTACGAAACCCAGATGCCAGCGTCCCCGTGACAGCCCACCCTGGCCCTGCAGCTGGGACCCCTGCCTCTGGCCTCGCTGCTGCTGCAACACCTCCGGCACACCCGCGGGGATGTGCATGCGCCTGCACACACCTGCACACGCACACGTATGCATACACACACGCATGCTCTCTGCTGCCATGGGAGCTCGGGGCTCTCCCTGCGCCGTCACCCCAGCAGAGGGGCAGAGGCTCGGCTCCCCTCCTGCCCAGGCGGGCACCCAGTGCTCCCCCCCAGCCCTACCCCAGTGGTCTGCTGAATGGGGCTGGCTCTGCATCCTGACTCACCCTCAACCAGCAGCTGCTGCTGCAAAATCCCGAGTACTCCCTCGCTCCCCAGAGCTGGTCTGGCAAGATTTTTGTCTGTATTTCTCACAGTAATGTTTGTAACCTGAATTAGGCCATTGCAGCCTGGAAAAGGAGAGGTTTAGTAAAAAGCCTTCTGTGTTCCCCAAGCCTGATTTTAACTCCCTATGGGACAACGGCGTCTCTGACTCTGTCATGCTCCCTGCCACGCTGTGCCTGGGTTAGCCTTGCTGCAATGCCCGGCGGTGGCAGTGGGGCCAGCGGGGTGGCACCAGCATCTGCCTTTCCTAGATGCTGTGAGTCACTAGTAATGTCGTTCCCAACACGCAGGTGACAAATACTGTGGGTGGGAGAGCAGTGAGTTTGTCTCTACAGGCTGAGTTTTGAAGTGAAGAGTCTGGCTGCAGGGAGGATGTCTCATCTCCTTAGGAAACCAGGCACTCTGCAGTGTGCGTCCCTGGGGACGCCGTGGACACAAAGCCCCACCGCCCCTTCCATGCTGCACGGGGTGGGACGGGTTGTCATCACTGTCCCTCTGGTGGGCATCAACACTCAGCCTGCACAAGCGATTCCCCAGAGGAGCAGATGGGACCGGTGTCAGGAACAAGTAGCCCAAAACGCTCCAGCTGCTGCGGGTCTGCCCTTCAGCCCTGTCCTGCAGCCACCATCCTCTGCCTCGGACCTCACAGAGCTGGACACAAGGCATGTGTGGTACCCCAGTGCGTGGCCTCAGGCAAAATATTTTTAGGCCAGAGATCTGAGTTTGAACAGTAAGTTTTGAAAGAAAAATGTTGACCAGGCCTGATAATCATTTGTACGGGCATTGTCTGTCAAACTTACGCTGTAGCTCTCAAAATACGAGTAGCATAATACTGTGCAGGACTCAAACCTCTCCACTCGGATGATTTCAGGTTGCATCTGGAGGGAGGTGAAATGCCACACCACATTGAAAGCATCTGAGGGGAAAAAAAACACCCCAAAACCTGGTTTTGCATATTACACACACTCAGTTGCTGCATATGGGAACGAATGGGGGCTGGTTTTTGGAAGAAAACCAATTTCTAAGAACTAATTGCTTTTCCTGTCCTAATTTCTCTTTCCTAATCATAGGCAAGCTTGTGGTGGGTATTTGGGGGAAGAGGGGTGCACGCCAGCCGCAGTGGCTGCCGTGTGCGCAGAGGCGCTGGCGCTTCCCAGGGAACGCTGCTGCGGAGCGATGCCCTCCTGCTGGCAAAGAGCGTCCTCCATCCCTCCCTCACCACCTGGAGATCCACTCCGCCTCCAGCCCCCCTGCGTCGCCTCCAGCCCTTCACAGCTTCATCCTCCCCTCTCAATCCCACCCTGCTTTTAGGCATCTGGAAAACCTTCCAGAGCCTTGGTCTGTACCAGAAAAGCAGCTGCGGGATTTGGCGGGTGTCTCACGAGAGCAAGCCATCGCATGTACAAACAGGCTTTTGCCGCTTTTTGGGAGTGGGTTTGCTGTAAAATGAAGGTGGGCTGCAAGTGGAGGGGGGCCAGCCCTGCACATCGGGGTGCAGATGAGCTCCACCACCACGGAGAGCAAGCAAATCTGCTGGAGAGCGTGTGAACGTTCTGTTAGAGGAGGTGAGCGGTGGAAGCGTCCTTGGCAGGACAGCTTTCTGCGTTTTTCAGGGACACTGGACAGCGCAAGGATGAAGCTAGTTTTGGCTTGGACACTGCGTACACCGGGCTCTGCACACACTCAGGCAGCACCGAATGCAGGCTCTGCCTGAAGCACAGGTTCCTGGGTGCTGAGCCACGCCGTGGGGCAGCCCCGCGCCCTGCCTGCGCACATGCGCGTGCATGGAGCTGGCACAGCTGAAAACAGCTTTTCCTTGCACGAACACCAACAGCTGCGTGCCGAGAGAACGCGTGCGCACCCCTTTCCCCACCGATCCCAGGAGACGCGCGCCGCGGCGGCCGATCCTCTTCCCAAACAAGCGGGGCCTGCCCGCGGCAGGCAGCGAGCGTGCCAGGGTAGGGCTGGGCTTGGTTTGTGTCTGGTCAAGCACCACGCAGCCACTCGGGCTCGGAGAAGTGCCGACTCTTGGGGCTGCGCTGGCAGGGGAGCCGGAGATGGAGCGGGACACCCAGCCAAAGCCACAAAACAGGGGGACCCGTGGCGGGCAGGCACCGTCTGTCTGTCCAGCGTCCCGGTCCCTGGCCTTGCTGCTGCCGCCCTCCGTCGCCGCTCCGGCACTCCCCACTGGAAGGAAGCAGCCCAGACGCGGAAAATGTTTATTCACTGGCAAAGGGCAAAAATGAAATGGCAAAACCTACTTCTGCCTTCTGGTGTTTAGAATAAAAGTATTGGGAATGGTGGCTTGTCACCTCCCCTTTCCTGAGAGGAGATTGAGCAAGCCTTGCATACAGGTGGGTTGTTTTCTCTCTGGACTGCACTTTTAGGGCTGTCAAATCTTGCACAAAATGCTTGCTCCTCCCAAATGGTTTTAAGTATAATAGGTGCTAACAAAAATCAAAGTGTTTAAACAATCTGACTATAAATCTCTTCTGCTTTCAATTGCTCAGCTTTCATCCCCTGTCATAATTATTTATATTTGTCTACACTGAGTTCCTGGATAGATGAAACCTCAACATCTAATGGAAACAAAAAAAGCAGGAGGAAAAAAAGAAAAAAGGGAGCGGAAAATAAAAAAAAAAAAGCCTTGAATTCTCGATATGCATCATACAGAAGAAAACCAACCATATGCCTATTTTCATCACCCTGGCAAGTCACCCTGCTCTGTCAGCGAACTGCTCAAGTCCAAGCAACACTCTCCTCTCCCTGCCACTCACCGGATGGGTTTCCACCTCCTGCTTGTTCTAGGACTTTTAATTCCTTTGTCTATTTAAATGCAACAATGAGTCAGCCCGAAGCACACACAATGCTGTGAGACAGCCCCAAGATAAGAATACAGTGCAAATAATTAAAAGCAGACAAGGGCTTCCTATTCCAACAGTCCCCTTCGTTTGTGAGAGGGTAAATCCGAGGGGCCCGGGACCCTGCCTGGGGCGCAGGGCATGGCCTGGCGAGGGGCTGCGACGCCCCGAGACCCCCAGCCAGCAGGGGAGCGGCGCGCTGCCTTCGGGAAGGGCAGCTGGAGTTATGCGATCCATTGCATGCTTGAAGAAGAACAGTATTTTCTCTTCCAAGGAGATGATAAGCCACTGCTTGGATTCTTCCAAAGTAAATCTTTGGGATGTTGATGCATAGAAATTTCTTCCCCCCACCCAATTCCTTGTTTTAAACCTAAGAAATGTGCTTATCGGTGCTGATAGGGAGGATAACATAGACATACAATGCATTAATTGCCAGACATGCATCACCCATCAGATTCAGCTCCAGTAGAGAACATTCCTTACACACAGTCCTGGACTTCATGAAATTCTCCTTTATTGACTCAAATAACTAAAGAGAGTATGACTCCCTGCCTTGGAAACATCCCGGCAAAGATTTCCAGATTTCCAGAGTCAAGTCCAAAGTAGAAGCACAGACCTTGGCAGGTAACGTGTTCTTGACTACTGCTTTAAGGAAGCATTTAGTGTAGTTGACTCATCAAATAATTTGACGTCAAACACAATCTATGTTTTTGAATGTTAGTCATAAAAAACTATCATATTTTTAAACATTATTTCCTTTTCTATATTAGATGTGTATCTCTATTGAACACTGTATTGATTCAGTTGCGCTAGTTTACTTTGTTTACAAACAAACCACTAGTCAACTGCCTACTGTTTGGAGACGATAATCTGTTTTTTATGGCTTAAGCGTGAGTGCTGCAAGCAGACTCAGGCTGTGCTCCATTTGTTTCACATTACTTGTACTACAGAGGAAAGACAAGGATTTCTGCTGGATGCTCACAGCTGCACTGGTCAATTCGTTATCAAGGTGTCAAATGTTTGTGTAAGGAAACATCTCTCTCCCTCTCTTCACCTCAAGCCATAAAACACCTCAGCTCCTTTAGCTGAGTAAAAAACTTTGGGTTGATGCATGCCAGGGCTTGTGTGAGAAGTGGTTTGACACAGATGGTGTCTGTTTTCTTCGTTATCATCTAGTATGAACATAAAACATGGAATAAAACGATTATAAAAAGCAAGCTGGAGAAGGAGTTTATTTGGTCTGTCTAGAGTTTAAAATGCATTTTTAAAGCTCTGTGGTCAGTAGATTTTGTTCTGCTGGAAATGTAAACGGCTTTTTCAAACACAAGCCTTGCTAATAAAGGCAATGTTATTTGCACATCTAGAAANTGCAGTAATCCAAAGCAGGCAGCACAGGCTGGACTCCTGGGGCTCCCTGCTACGTACACCACCTCCTGCAGCCCCACGGCATCCTGAGGCCGCCTGCTCCCCAGACCCACGGCTGGGGGGTCTCTGCCACAGACGCCAGGATGCATCTTCCCACCCAGCCTGGGGCAAGTGCCCCGATCAGCCATTCCCACAGGCACTGCTCGACTTCCACCAGCCGACCAACTCTTCCCCTTCCTGACTGTAATTTGCTCGGCCTCACTCAGATCACGGCGACAAGACCCGTCTGCGTCTTTGCAATACCCGAGGAGGTTAAAGCCAGCGGGAGAGGAACTCTGCTCCCTACCAGGGCGAGGTCTGATTGCTCCGGGAGGGGTGAGGTCCCAGGCGGATCCCAGTGCTGCACCGTGGGGTGACTCAGCAGAGCCTCCCCGCATTGCTGCAAGGCAGCGCGTCCACGGTGCCCGCGCTCGGACCGACAGGAGTCATGTGCCCAAAGAGCTGGCTATGCGAGTGTCACACAGACACGCGAAGGACGGACAACTCTAGCTAATCAGAAAAAAACCACACACATTTCGCTAGTGTTCAGGCTGAAAACCAAGGCCAGCATCAACAAACCTGGCCCTTCTCCACCCTCCTGCTTGGGGGGGTGGCCCTGCAGCCAGCGCACGGCAGTGCTGGTACTGTGAGCCATGCCAAGCAGCTCAGAATTGGTCTTCTGTCACACTGCCAGTCTGTAAACCCCATGAATAGCTAATTTCTTGGCTACGTTCAGCTCAGTGACTATGTGCTCATTAAACACCGCTACCAGAGCTCATTAGCAGGCGCGTGTGCCCCTGGTTGCTGCACAGAGAGCGTGTGTGGCTGCAGGGTGATGCTAACCTGCCCTGGGATGCGCTGAGTGCCCCAGGATGCTGCGTAAGGGACTCGGGAGCGGCTGCCCCATGGAGCCACAGAGCCAGCGTGGGCATTCCTGGGGAAAAAACTGCCCTTGTGGTGCCTGCCCGGCTCTGCTCCCTGGCTCCCTGCACCACCGCCTGCTCCAGCTGAGAGCACCCAGGTAACAGCACCGGTCGCCCGCCCCGAGGGCAGCCCCCTTGCACTGTCTGTCAGTGCCAAAGCAAGATCCAAACCATGAGAAAACCCTTAAAGCACAACGCCTGCACCGCCCCAGGGCACAGGCCGCGGGCACACTGCGCACATGCGTGCCACCAGCAGACCGGGACCTGCAGCCTGGCACAGGGTCGGCGTGCAGAGGGCGTGCAGCGGGTGCCTCCCGGCTCTGTTGGCACAGGCAGTGCCACGAGCAACGGCGACCTCGCCCCACGGGCTGCCCACAGCAAACGCACGTGGCCGAGAAGCGCTCTGCGTGCCTGCTCCATGTGCGGGCTGCCGGGTGCAGGCAGCGGATTTACTGCTGCTGCCGGCTCTGGGTGAAAGCTGCTGCTCTGAATCATCGAGGCCGCTTCCTGCGAAGCCTGCCTGTTTATTGAGTTGTTTTCCACTGACTGGAAATTCCCACTGATAAAACCAATACAAATCTTTAAAGTAGAGCAAAGACCAAACCCCAATAAACTGCAGAGTAACACCCGGGACCGTCCCTGTCCCCGTCCCAGGTATAAATTCCCAGGCTATCCCCGTTGCTTGTTTGCAGGGCTCCTTCGGTGCATCTCAGAGGAGCCCTTGGGAGCTCACAAAGCCAGATTATACCAAAGCCAGAGGATTTCCTATCGAGGCACATCATGAAGGTTGTCCTGCCAGCAGCTTATGTGCCTCTAATCTGCCTAGCTCGTCAGCATGCCCCACCTAATTACCATCAGGGCAATCCTGAGGTCGGCAGGAGCTGGAAGAGGGCATTTTCTTTTCTGTTTAAATATGACACCTTTGCATTAACCTACACCACCTGTAGTTGCTGACTCCACACAGACAGTGCAGTTACATGAGTATTTTGGGGCATTCCAGCTAGAGATGCAGTACACAAATTACAGGAGAGCCACACCACTGTGCCCCCAGCACTGCTGGCTGCAGCGTCGCCCTCGTGCCCAGAAATCAAAATATAAAAGACGACCTGGTCACGAAAATGGATCTTGTGTATGCTTCAGCTGACTTACTGTTTGATTTACAACCCCCAAACCCAGTCCAGCTGAGCTCAGCCTTTCCAGGGAGCGTCAGCCCGCGCTTTGGCTCATCTCCAGGCACCCTCGGTCCGGGGCTGCGCAGAGACCAGCCTGCTCTGCACGAGAGAGAGTGCCAGAGAGCTAGGGCACACGCAGGCAGACGTACACGATCAGCTTCCACTGGTGTTACTCTGCCGGGGACAGGGCTTTGGGACGCACCAGCCACCCCACTGCCCAGGCAGACGAGGCAGCGCGCCGGCACGCGTGCCTATGCTTGTGTGCTGGGGGAGGGAGGGGTGGGGAAGGAGGAGAAAAACAAATGGGGCAAAAAAACAGAAGCACAAGAGGGGCAGGGAACATTTTTCTCGAGGTAACAAAGGTTTCTGACTGGGGCCTCTGAAAGTTTTGGGACTAAGGTAAAGCTTCTGGCTGGCCTGGTGGACAGCCCACTGCCACAGCCTCGTTTTTTACCTCCTGAAACTACAGGTATGTCTGCATTGTCCATTCATATTTTCCAGGGTACTGGAAAGTCACCCTAAAACCCAAAGTCGCCACCTCTTCCCTGTCAGAAGCTGCTGCCCGCAGAAGCACCCATGAATCACTGCCGATAACCATGTGCGAGCCTGACATTTGGGGCAGCTTGGCAGCTGCCCTGCACCAGGAAGACGAAGGCTTCCAGCTCATTTCTTGTAGTGATTTATTGAACATGACTGTTCTTTTCAGGAACCATGACTTAAAAACCTGTGATTTATGAAAACTCCGTATGTGCTCTTGCTCTCATTACCCACGGATCGCTTCCAGCAGGGTTTCCCCGCCACTGGCTGCCGTCCCCGGCCCTGCAGGAGAGCCTGCACGCTGCTGGCAGCGTGAGAGCCGCCCCGGGGAGGAACCGGGACCGGGAGCACACGTGGAGCAGCAGCTTACAGCCGTCCATTTACCGTGCTCACCAAGCAACAGCATCTAAATTTAGCTTTCCATCTAATACCCTCTTTGGAGGAAGTGTCAATTTTCCACCGGCTGCAGGTTGCCAGCGGGCTGACTGCTTGCCCGGTGACTGACCGCAATTACCTGATCCCCCAGCACCAGCACTCGATGTTTTGTCGTGTCCCATCTACAGCCCTCTGGTAAGAGGGGTACGTTGGTGCAGCTGCTTAGGTATCACCGGAAAATCAGAGGTGCAACGAGAACCCACCTCAGTGCTCCGAGGAATGCCCTCCCTGCAAACAGAGAAGCTTTAACAGCAAAATGCAGACAGGTATTTCTGTGGAGTAGCTTATTTCTGTATTGTGTGCACTATGGGGGGGCGTCCCTCTCTGCTCACCCCTCCCAAAACACAGTCATGAGGAGAACAGCGCTGCTCTTGCTAATCTCGCAATTTCAACATCTTACTGTATTTTTCCCCTCAGTCCCAGCACCCAGAGCAAAACCAACTAGCAAAAATTTCTGCCTCAGGAGGAGAAGTTAACTTCTAGTCTTCATATCTGAGGTGAAGGAAAAGAGACTCCAGCCCACCAAAGAGAAGCTCAAAGGGCACATAAAAGCACATTATTTAGCCAACGAATCCCGCGAGCTCGTGTGTTTTAGGCTCCCTTGTCTTTCAGAGGCGCAGCCGAGGCTGGCCATGCTGAAGCGGCAGGGCCGCAGCTCCAGAGAACGCCTCACCTCTCGGCAGCTCCGCGGCAGATGGGCCGGGCGGGCAAGCGCCCTCGAGCCTCGCCGCTGCGGAGGGCGTTGCACCAGGAGGTGGGAGCGAGCCCCCAGCGCCCGCCGCCGGGAGCGGAGCCGGGGTGGGCAGCTCTTGCGGCCCCAGCTGGGGCATCAACTCTTCGATCCGTTTTTGCTTCCCGAGGTAAGGAGGCTGGTAGGCCTCCGTGCAACACTGAATCCTAAGATGTCTGCAGGTGCATGCCCATAGGAAGCGGCTTTACCCAAACCTGCTCTGCCCAGCGCTCATCCTGAGGGCAAGCCGTGGAGCTGGAGCTGCCGACCTTCAGGAAAGCTTTCTAGCCCTCGTACATACCAAATAAAATCTCAACATCTAGAACAAGTCAAGGCTCCAAGCCCACATGACAAAGAAGCAAACCCACTTTTTTATTTTCAAATTCTGGGGAGGCTCATCAGTACCTTGCAAATGTTTCGAGTTAGGTGATCCTGACTTTTCGTAATGGCCCTTTACTGCTCTTGAAAAAAAAAACCAAAACACTTTGTTTTTCCACAGTGATCAAAGTTAGAACATTTTCTTCAGTGCAAAACTGTTTAACAAATGTTTTAATTGAGGAGATTCCTGTAGATGTTTAGGCCAGGGTTAGGTTTTAAGAGACAAGGGTTATTTGCTTTTATATGAAGTTACTTGAGGGAAATGAGTTTTGTGCCCCTTTAAAACAGTGCAAACTGAGAGCAGGGTTTGGTGATGTCGGTCTGAAAAAGCTCGTGCAACCGTACCCCAAAGTCAGCTGTCTCCTTGGGAGCAAAGATGAATGCCAGCCCCACCGCGCCGGGAGGCTTTGGCAGCAGAGCCGTTCCCAGGTCGGTTCCCGCAGGACAGAGTGGCCGTGTGGCTGCGCAGGAGCATCCCCCCCACTAGCACAATGTGATGTAAAACATAACTCACAAAAGTGAAGATTTCAGAATAGATTAACTCCGTTCCGTACTCACTCGCACTGCTAGCAGTATGGCTAAGTTTGAAAAGCCAAAGCTGCGAATGCCTGGCAGCATCTCTCCCGGGCAGAGGAAGGCAAGTACAGACCCAAGGCAACCCCATCCCCTGGCGTTTCCCGTTCCCTTCTCCTCGTCAGCCCTGTTACCTCATTAACTCACCATGTGGCAGCAGGACCGGCAAATCTTTAAACTCAGTTTCAGGGAAATCATTATAAATAATTTCCTGGTGATGTTTGTTTTTTTTTTTTTCCTAACTGGGCGGAAAAACAAAATGCTGGGAATGCCATTTCCACATGGCGCCAACAGCTGCAGTTTGGGAGCTCTGGCCATGCAGGACCCGCAGGTCAGCTCCTCAGGGCCCACAGCTGCACCCCATTTTGCCGCATTTTGGCAGTCGGGGCGGTTTGTTCAGGGAGGAAGGGACCAGGAGGAGATGGGCCAGGCTTTGGGAGGGAAGCAGCACGCTTCAATGCAGCTAGGAAATTTCCATTATAGTTCAAGTAAACTGCATAGAGGTAGCACTTGCTACGAAGGCAATAAGCAGCGTTACTGGTGCTGATGGCAGTGATTGCCCACATTTGGGACATTTCTGGTCTCCTCCGTGCCATCTGACCTGGGCAAGGCAGCGTTCAGCCGGGACAGCCACTGCGGTAACCCGTGCACAGCTCCCCCGTCTACTGGCTGGTTTGAGGAGTGATTTCCATTTTCTAGCTCCATTTTCTCTCACCCCCTGCATTTTTCTCCTTTTAGCTTTTCCTCCATCATCTCACTGCAACAGATGATTCAGTTTTGAAGCAGTTTTCCCCCACCTCACGAGCTGGCGCTGGCCACCACCTCCTGCAGCCGGCTCCCACCTGCGGCACCTCCACGTCCCTCCCTGCCCCTGTCCCCACATCACTCCTCGGGCTCTCCTCTGTCCACGAATGCTCCGTCAGCGTGCCCTTGGAGACGAGGAGTTCGCATGCAGCGGAGCTCCTCGTGCCGTTGCTTCTGCAGGCAATTAGTCAACCTGTGCAGCAGCCACCGGAGCCCTCGCGTAGGTCCTGGCCCTGTGGCCATCACCACACCAGCCGCCCTCATAAGCACAAATGGCATTTCACAGTCTTACTCCCGCTGAGGAGCTAAAAAATAAAAACACCTTGAATCACACGCAAAGTGGCAGATAAGAATGAAAGTGCCACCCGAGCCTCTCCCATTGCTAGTATTTAGGGCATCTGTAAAGCCAGGGCTCTCCACACCACTTGGCTTCCATTCATGAGGACCACACAGAAATCCCCATGGAAATAACCTACCACACCTGGGCAGGGGCCGACCCACACCACGAGGAGAGGGCACAGGGGCTTTGTTAATGTGATCAGCGTAGTGCCAGACTGCATCCCTCCCACTTCTGGAATATCGGCTGTAAATATGCACAAGGTTACACTGGCTGATGTAATTAGGAGTTGATCGAGGAGTGATTTATTCCTACCGCGAATAAATTAGGTCATTGCTTTGTAGGAAGCAACAGACAATTTCTTTTTCCTTTTCCGTGATCTTGGCTAACTGAATCACAGCTAGCAATCAGGCTGGCTGAGGGGTGAGGTTGTTGGATTAACTTGGCAGAGGAGACGAGGGGCTTAATTTGTTGGGTATCCCACTGGGACCAATACTGCCCAAAGACAGGGGCCCTTCCACAACAGCAGCTAAATTAAAACAGCATCCCATTAAGACCCCGGGTCTGCAGCAGCTGCGGGGGTTTGGTGCTCGGGGGCCCGGCCAGTCGATCCCCGGGCACTCGCAGGGTCTCCTCTGGCATCGCCTGGGCTCGGTTTGCCCTACGGCAGAAAGCTGCAGCTCCTGCGGCGTGGGGCTTGACACTGGGCACGGCAGCGGCAGCCCGCCGGAGGGGTCCTGCTGGGGCACTCAGACCCTTTCTACATTTTAGTTTTGCTGTAAATACAGGCGTGGGGGGAATCCCCCAGCTGGGAGGCTTCGGTCTATCGTGGATGGAGCAGAGGATGCCTCGGAGCGCGTTGGCGCGGCACCGCCACCGAACGGCCCTGCGGCACAGGGGTGCAGGCAGGCTGCGGAGGAGCTCTGCCCACACCTCCTGGCTCGGCCAGTGGCAGGTGAAGTGCCTTGGAGCTGCTGCTGCAAAGGAACCCGGAGCACGGCTGCAGGGCTTGGGGTTCCCCGGGGGGCTTGGGGCGCTTTCATCCGCAGCCTCGTGCTGCTGCATTGCAAATCAAAGCTGCACGTTGTTAAAGGTATGGAGGAACAGAATCCGAGCAATTTCTGGGCTCGGCCTCCATCTCTAATGGCTTTATATGTATTCAAACTAGAAAAGCAAAGGCACCACCACTGCCGTGTGAGCACGGCAGCTCTTCACATGGCCAGCCTGGCTCACTCACCACAGAGAGGGTGAATTGCCATCAACTTCTGAAGGGCTCTTCTGAGAAGGTTGGGCCCGAGAACTTGATTTATTTCAAAAAGCCTTCAGTATAATTCACTGATTTGCTGTCCTGCCTTCAATTCTGTTGTCTCTATTACATAAGGAGCCTTGAACATTACAAATAACTGCCCAATAAATATATTTGAAATTACCAGCAGCCAAGGAACAACAAACCAACAGCAGTACCGTGGAACCTGGCCTGGGCTTGTATGTTGAACACAGCAAGGCAAAAGGCTCCCCAGATCACACCACTGTCTCCCAGGCTGAGAAAAATGCAGTGAAGATGCCTCCCACCATCCCTGGGCTGCTGCACCCGCACTGCATCAGGCACAGAGAAATCTCTAAGCTCAGTGAAAAACAAAACAGAGCTTCTCCCCTGGCCACGCGCTGAATTTTGGTCGCACGGGGTTCAAAGCTGAGCGTCGCTATGAAAATCATAAACCCAGCATCCTGCCAGCCTGTCCCCAAGGCCACTGCGTGGTGCCACGCTGCCAGATGCCCTGCCGAGACCTGCCTCCCTCCTCACGCCGCCGCCTCCCGCAGTGCGTGAGCCAGGCTCTGCACTTGAAAAGCCCGAGAACGGGAGCAGAGAACGCTTTTCTGCGGCAGCTTTGAGGACACCCTACTTTTCAGTCTCCCCCTAGGAGAAACGCAGACTCTTTCCCTTGCCCCCCAGCCCCTCCATCCCCCTTTTTCCTCCCCTTTGCCTGCCAGGATCTCCTCTTGGGATGCTTGGTGCCTGCAGGGATCCACCAGGCACAGCGGCAACTGCTGCAAACCCAGCGGTCCCGCAAAGCCAGCCTGGCTCCTGCCGGCATGCAGCCGCCTGCCGTGACGGGGTCGGCTCTTGCTGCTCTCTTCCCCGCGGAGGTGCCCAGGGGCACAGGTCTGATCTGCTCCTCCATCGCCTCCCGAATCTCGCCACCATCAGACTTTTGCTGCTGGTGTTTGGCTGCAAACGAGCGAAGCCAGTAAAGGGCGGCTTCGGGGCACCGCGGGACCAATTCCTGGTGTGCTGCCTGGGAAGGCTAGTGAGAACAGGGCACATAGAATAGCCCTGGGGGAAGTCACCGTAAGGCCAGCTTTGCCTTTATGTTACAGATGTCAAACTGAAAATGTCAAACTCCTCTGCAACACGATGGTGCTGGGGCTTCCTCGGGAGCGCCTGCCTGCAGCACGGGGCTGCGCCGCCTCCACAGCTGGGCCTGCCTGGAACGTTCGAGCCAGCCCCATCTGGAATGCTCTGCCTAAGATAACTGCAAATAACAGCAATAAAGGTATTGCTGGTGCTTGCAATTAAGTTAGCAAGACCTAATAAATGCAATTAAAAAGCCGAAACAAAATGCCTGAAATCCCAAATTTCTAGTAGATAAGCAATTCGTTTATCTCCTTTAAGTAGATGATCTGAATTACTGCAATAACAGGCTCCCTGTGTTTGTCTGGCTTTTAAGTTCTGCTGCAAAAAAATGTTTATTGACATAAGTGGCACTTTCTTCTTCTTTAAGCATTTCTGCAGCAGTGCATTAGTGATTTGATTACTCAGTGCTGTATTTTAAGTCAATTGAGTGAGATGAGTGGTAAGCTGCTGCAGTAGACATTAATATAATTTTTGCAAGACTGCAGAATTGCTTTCAAATCTCATAGGGACAAGCAATTTATTAAGAGATCCCTTACAAAGTTTGGCAGCGCTTTGCCATAGGTGTGAGCGTAACACAGCCCCACCGAAGCTGCTTTGGACTCTCTGGTAACAGCAGCAGAGGCTCAGAGCTGCGCTCCCTGCCAGTGCCGTGCCGAGGTGTCGCGTCCAGGTGTCGTGCCAGCACGGGCACGGAAGGCACGGCCGGGACCTGCGCTGGCACCGGAGTCAACTTCCAGCCCAAGTAACGGATGTGAGCGTTAAGAACATATTTTCTAGACAGGAAAACAACACAATTGGACAGGAATATGTTTCTTATTTTGTTCCCACTTCATGACCTCACTTCTCTTTATTTTCAGTTTCTCCAGACCATTCTGCACCTTCGGTTACTGTAGGTCAACAGCCTTTCCCCTGGCTGGTACAGTCAGCTGCTTAACTTTTCCGCCTGTATTTTGTCCCTATGAAGCTGCATCCCTTCCTTGCTGGGCTCTCCTCCATCCATCAGCCACTATGGTTTTTCCCCGTAACACAGAATAGTGGGTGACAGGGTGGGTAAGGTTTATCTGAGCTAGAGAAGGGGGATATGGTCATAGGTCGACTGCCCTGGCAAGCACTGCCCAGCAGCACCTTCCAGGTCCAACTTCAATCGAGACCGTCAGGAACAGAAGTCTGGGCGACCTATTTCAGGGTAAAACATGTCTGGATTTTGCTTCTGCAGCAGATGCATAGTACTTCTAAAATGAATTATTACTGTACCCATAAATTCCAAAAGGATGGAAGTCCTGACTTCTGGCCGTGGCCACCCATCCCTCATGTAGAGAATCACAGGTCCCATTTTGCAGCGACAGATGACGCGTACGGGCAGCACTGGTAAACAACAATTTTGTTTGCTGACTTGTAGCAAAGGGAAAAACCCAAAGCCCCGCACAAAAAAATGCTTTTCTAAACAGAATGCTTTTCCACGCTTCCCAGAGAGACATCAGTGGTTCATAATAAAGGAAACACTAGTGATACTGCCCAAAAAAAGAGCATCCATCACTGTTGTGCAAGCAACCGATCTTAACTGGCTGATCATAACTAAGCCCCAGTATCTGTAATGGGAGGGGGAAAAAAAACATCAATTACAGCTGATAATTAACATCTGTGATGGGAAGAACTGTTTAGCCTTGAAATAAGGATGAATTAAATTTAGGCACACAGCCGCCCCTGGTGAGAGCAGCAACAGGACGCCATCACAGACCCTTCCAAGAAGGTGGGGTTGGGACCAGGCACAGCAAACAGCAAAGGTAACAACATTATCAGACAGGTCGAATTAAGCCAAGCAAGCGTTGGCTTTCCTACAAAGCCTTCTGCAGCCTGTACAAAAGAGGAGATACCAATTTGCGCCTCAGCAAGCTGCTGGTTTTCCCCGCTTTACGTGTTCAGCATCACGCGGGGCAGACGCCGTGCCACCGGTGCCGGCAGCTCCCGCAGCAGCTCTGCAGCCCACGGCCCCAGCAGGCACGGACACGGACCTCGCGCCCGGCAGAACGGCTGTCCCCCCGCAGGGACCGGGGCCCTGGGGGCGTCCCCGGCCTCACCACCACTCTCTACTGCGCTACGCAGCCAATTTTAGCTCATTCGGAAAATTCTGTGCCGGTTCTGCCTGGCCCAGCAGTCTGATGCAGAGACAGCCGAAGTTCGCAGACAGAGCAGAGGAGGGTCCGAGTCGGGCCTTTCCCATCTGACAAACAGCCTTCTCTCGCGGGAAGTCGCGTTTCTCAAGTCTCTGAACCTAACAAAGCTTGTGCAGCCCGGCACCAAACTCGGACTTTTCCTGGCTGTGCGGCTGTCCCCCAGCGGGAGACCCCATTCCCTCCTGGGCTCAGGTGTGCGGACGTTGGCTTGGCGTTCCGCTCCCTCGCATTGCCCTCGGGGGACAGCACCCCCCTTCCAGCTCCCCAGGCTGTCAGGAGACAAGCAGCTTCACCACGCGGTGCTCTGCCTGATAGATAACCTGTTCTCCATCCCATCCTGCGTGCAAACGCCCCCCTCTTCCCCATCCCCACCCAGCCCCTGAAGGCCGGCGGGCGCAACCCGCCCGTGGCTGTGCCATCACCCACCGGCTCTAGACACGCTCCCACCAAACCCCATCTCGCCGCCTCAGGGGACTGCAGGAGCGGTCAGCACGCTCCCCAGCACCCCCCGGCCGCGGCACCCATGCCCAGCAGGGACCACTGCTGGGGCACAGCCAGACGCGGAGATGGACACGTCTCACGCCAGCCTGGCCGCCGCTCTGCGCCACCGAACAGGGCAGGGGCAGTGGAGGGGCAACGCCTGTGCCCGTCCCCATGGCGCTGCCGCAGAGTCTGCCCGCAGGCTGCCGACACACCAACCGGCACTGAGCAGACGCCCCGCTTTTCCTGACAGCCTTTGTCCTGCCAGGATCATCCGAGACGTTGGCTGTGGAAGGGCTTTCAGGTTAGTCTGGCGCTCTAGAGCCACCCCACCACCCGTCCTTGGCATCCACAGCGTCGCCCTGGTCTAAGGTGCAGAAGCGCCGCCGGCGCACGGCACTCGTCGTGTACTTCGACCTTGCTCGGCACGTGCCCGACCTGCAAGGCCCCTTGCGCGCCCCCGCAGCCGCTGCCCAGGCTATGTTAAAGGGACAAACTGAACAGGAGGGAAAGGCAGCATAAGAGAAGACAAAACAGAAAAACCGGCTTTACGAATTCGAGTCTCTGAGAAGAGGTTTGTAGACGGAGGCTGTGGAGTTTTCTTCCCACTGGGTATCGTTTTTAAGGGTGACGTTGTGTTACTGTAACTTTTACAACCATTTGTAGGTTACTCCAGGGACTCTATTATATTGAACAATCCTTCTTTTAACTGAAAAGATTTTTTCAGAAAGAGGTCATAGATAGAAAGGTGAAGCAGATGTTTCCAAAGGCAATTCCTGTCCAGACCCCTACTGCTATTTCTTGAAATTGCTGCAATTATCATACCAAGAAGTGTTTCATATGTCAGGGGCAAACCACCAGACAGCATTTATTAGCAGCTGACAACGTCTAGCACCAGGAAGAAAAAATTACCTGTATATTACAATAAACTTCCTTAGTTCAAGACACAGTGGAAGCTGCTGCTTGGGAAACTGCTGATACCAGTTTTGGTGCACACACCAGCCATAATAAAAAGGAAGATTAAAAAGCATTATACTAACAGGAACACCTCTGCTCCCCCAGGAAATGCCTCCCCCTGCCCAAAAATCTCCCACGGGGAGGAGACCCCGTGCTGCGGCACAGCACCGGCTGCCGGGGGCCCTCATCCCCCCCGAGACGCCCACGGGTGCGGGACGGGGCCGTCGCCCTCCCCGGCACGGCCACTGCTGCTCTGGAGAATGTGCAGGGAACCCCCAGGGCTCCAGGGAAGGGGGCTTGGGGGGAGCCCAGGAGGCTCCCTGATACGCCAGCAAAACCACGGATGAAGGAGGGCCTGCCGACGCGATCTGTATGGCAACAACGTCTTCTTACAAAGCGCCTCACACGAACCTACTGAGCAACTCAGGTTAGAAACCAGCCCACAGACAGGAGAGAATTAAAGGAGTAATTGTCCAATTTTAATGCAGAAAACGGTTAATAATGGAAGCGCAGTACTTATTTAAACATTGATATCAGAGGAAACAAAGCCAATAAAATGATTCTCAATTCGGTTTAGTGTCACAGAACTCCAAATCACAAGGTATTATGTTGAAAAGTCAACTTTCAGGGAACAGCACAAACACTCCCATGGCTAACCGCAATCTTCGCACAGAACAACTTACTGCTCCTTGCACGCCAGATTGTAAGTTAGGCGTGTAAATTAGCAACCTCCTTGGTAGCCAGGCCACTTTACAACAGTCCTTGAGAACATTTTTGCATTCTCCTTCAGAACCAGATGGACGCACAGTCAAAAGCTCTCCGGTCCGACACAGGATGAGTTTCGGCAGCATGGCCCGGATAACGCGGCGTCCTGTGGCAGCGTGCGCGGTGGCAGGGCGCCCGCCGGGGCCCTTCACTGAGCGCTCCACGGACGGCAGGGCGCGAGGTCCTGCGGTTCGGCCGCTGCCCACGGGCATCGCCCTGCGGCAGCCAGAGCTCTGGCAATGGAAACCCGGTGGTGCTGCCACGCTGTGCCAGGGACCCAGCGGGGACGCGTTCCTGCCCAGAGTTCCTTCAGGTTTTATGGGTTCACGACCCCTTCGCCTTTTCCAGTGGAAACAGACATTTCACAGAGAACACATTTGGTCTCGCTTTCTCAGTCACCTTTTGAGTGAAGAAAAGGACATCATCTGCAGAGTAAAAGCCGAGAACCACTGAGTTCCCCCAAACCCCACTTTTTTGCTCTCTCATTACAGACTTTAACACTTCATGTTGCTAATATAGCCCCATTCTCCTCTACTCCCTCTCGCTACGGCCACTACCCCAATTATATAATCCATCTAATTCAATACATACTTACACCAAATTATTGCTGAATTTAAAAGCATCTTCACATAACTGAAATTCACACATGGATTTAACTCGAGGAAGTAGCACCGGCTCTTCGGTTTGTCTTTATGTCTTAAGATATGCTTGGGAGAACGGCATGCACCTACACAAGCGGCAATGAACCCCCGCACACTCACACCCTCCCCTGCCAGGGAAAAGACCCAAATTCTAATATTATCCACTCAAAACAAGCATTTTCTCAGCCCACTTTGTATTAGCAGTCACCCAGTAATTCACAGCAGATCTAAGATTAGCTAATGAAGCACAGTGACTCATCAGCCAAGCCTCCATGCCGCTGGGAAAATTCAATTTTTCTTTAGCAACAGAGCTTCAGTTGTGGAAATTATAAATAAATACAGTTTGGAGAGGCTACAGTAACATGAAGATTCTTATTTAAAACTCATTGATACAGATATTTGTGCCTATGACGCCCTTGTACTAACTGCATCACTGATCACTTGCAATAGGGCCGGATCGTGTCCGGGACTTTCTGCGGCAAAGCCACAGCGCCGAGCAGGAGAGGGTCCGGCCGAGCAGGAGCATGCGGTGACAACACACCAACCAGGAAAGCCTGATTTCAAACCACTCATTAGCTCACACCCATAAGCAAATTAAAGCCATGCAGAATCATTACAGGCTTCTGCAGATGACGTTGTTGAGCAAAATGATGGGGTGGAGGAAAGTCATAAACAGAATCAAAGCAGAAAGGATCCCCACCCCCACACCAGTATAAGATGCAGAACAAGACCATATTTCAATCCTGGAGAGAAGACGTGCTCCGGACCCAGGTCCCATCTGCTTGCATGGGGCCGCAGGGCTGGGACCCCCGCCAGCCCTGGCCCCCCACGGGGCCGGCGTCCCCCTGCCCGGCCCTCGCTCTGCCCCCCACGAGCCCCCGTGGCTGTCCCGCCCGAGCGTCTCCACCGGCACCAGAACCACCTTCACCTTTCTGCAGCCACTAACCCCTGACCTGGCGTCAGTGTCCCCACCCCGGGTTTGCCGGCAACGGCTCGGCCTCGTCCCAGCCGTCACCCGCGGCGGGGGCCGCGTGCGCCACGTCCCCCGGTGCGCCGGGCAAGGCTGCTGCAGCCGGCGGCTGTGCCTGCTGCACCTCCCGCGCCGCCGACCAGAGCCCCCCGCACAGGGTGCGCCGGTGCCGTCGTGTTCATTAGCTCCCCGGCATGGCAGGGCCCCACGTCCCCTCCAAAACTGGTCCCCCTGCGCCCCTCGGGGCCGGCGCTTCGTCCCCACACACCTTTAGTGTAGCACCACCAACACGAAATTTTCGATGAAGAAAATCAACCCTCCTCCCGTCCTCCCCCCAAGCCTGTCAGTGGGGGTTTGCTCCGTATTCAGTTCAGCTGCGCTGAAGATTTTCTATTTCAACTATATTCTGTTTCAACCCACATTAGGCTTTGGTTATCAAAGCCAAATGCTTCAGGTTTTGCAGTCTAATGAAAACCAGCTTACAATTTATGTGTTTTTCCTGAGAAATTAGTTTTGAAAACAACTTGCCCAACTTTGTGTTTTATAATATGCACTTCAAAAAAAAAAAAAAAAAAAAAAAAAAGAGTTTAGGGGAAAGAAAATATTTTCCATACAAGACAGACGTTTGATTGGATTAAAGCAAGCTTCCCTTTTAATTAGGCTTGCTGGAGCACCGCCGGAGAGCCCGGCGCCCAGGTCTAATTCTCCGTGATGCCCGTCAGCTCGGACGACCCCCACTGCCTGCGCTCGGGCTGGCCCCTCACGCAGAAACCGGAGCTCAGGCTGGGAGCCCCTCAGCACAGCTCAGCTTTCCCTGCCCGGTCCGACAGCCCGGCGGGTGGGGGAGGACACCCGGACAGTGTCCAGATGGAGAACGGAGCACAGAAAAGTGTGAAACTGGAAGAGAGAGAAAAGGAGAAGCTTTAGGAAAACATCACAGATGATATTTAGACAGAAGCGGGTGCTGCTGTGTTTTGCCACCATCATCCCAGGCTAGTCCTCTTTATCCCTGCTATCACCAGTACCGGCACAAGTGCTCCGCAGGGATTTGTGTTTATACGGGGCCACGGCGAGCATGGCAGGACCCAGATCAAAGGGCCCACGGCGACTCAGGGCTGGAGAGGCAGCCCCACTGCCCAGCGACACCCCCGCACGCCCGGCAAAAGCGGAAAACAGTGGATGCGGCCCCGCTCCCGCCATCAGCCGGCATGGCACAGCCCCGCGGGAGCAGCCTTCCCGCTGCCCAGCGCGGGCAAAAGCCGTTCTGCTGGAGACGCCGCCAGGGCAGCGGGTACGGCAGCTCTGCCGACTCTGCTAGCCCTTATCGGCGTGAAATAGGCAGTATGCTAACTATAAGCCACAACAAAGCAACGGGTAAAAATCTCAGCTATGCCTTAGGATCCCCGATGGAATCAAAACCATGTGGCTTTTTTATTCTGCAAGCCACTCGGATGGCTGTATTAGCCCAGAACAAAGGGTTATTCCAATAGCACATCATTAAGCGCCACGGTTCCAACAGTAGCTCAGCAAAATATCCTTCCCCTTAGCCAACCCAGCCTGCAAGGGACCCAGCCCTTGGGGCAGCACGATACGCACCACTGCCGCCCCGCAGCACGGCCGGGTCACCTCCGTCTGCGTGGTGCTCCTCAGAGGACGCCAGGCGCAGGGGCACCAGCCCCGACCGTACAGCCGTACTACCCAAGGGGTTAGTGCAAACCAAGGTAATCAAGCACACCAGTCAGGCGGAGATTGCGGCGCCCTGCTCGCCCTCTCGCCGGCCCCGAGGGAAACCACCGCTTTCTGAACTGTCACGGGGTTCCCAAATGGGCACTGTGGCACTGTCACCTGCCCTCAGCGACAGGTCTTCTGAGTCAGCCTACAGCTCACCAAGGAACGATCGAGTCAGACCACCTACACAGCTAGTTCCTTTCAATAAATGTGGTAAGTCAGAAAAGGTAGGATACAAAAATTTGGTAAGAAATCATGTTTTTGAACAGAAACAGCCAGACTCACTCTCCAGCTGCAGAAAATACCGTTTCCCCTTGGGAAGGTACGAGTGCCAACAGGCAGCGCCCGCGCGGGGCAGGGGGAGCCTGGGTACAGCGGGGCGCTGAGGGGGGGTTCGGGACTGGAAACCTGCTCAAGGCATGCCAGACACGAGGCCAAGAAAAAGGAACGTGGATTACGCACACAGAATTTAATCTATAGATATGGAATATTAGCAAAAGGCCATTTTACAAAAAATACTGATGGGTTTAGTATTGGTTTGAATAATGTCAGAGTAAGATAATGACCCCACCACCACCACCCCCCGCCCCCAAAAACCATACTCAGATTCTGCAGGGCTTGCATTTAGGAAATCAGCTGTGTGAGCTGAAGCACAGCGGCAGGGTTCAGGAGGAAACCTCTAAAACCACAGTGCGGAGCAGCGGAGACTGTAACAAGCCTTTAGTGTAACAAGAATGGAAATGGACTGAAAAAGGTCCACCAATTCCTAAAGCAATGCATAAGTTTTAAAAGTATAAGGAGGGAAACCTTCAAAATTGAACAAAAAGTGAAATTTCACAGCACATAGGAATCTGTTAGTGACGTTCAATGGGCAGCACAGAACCTATTACAGAGAATACTAAATACCACTTACTATTCCTGAACATTGTCATTTAGGTTTTAACCCAACTGAGCTTTTCCTCTGATGGAATAAAAGACTAAAGTAAGCCATTCAAACTTCACATTATTAAAAATGACATTTAGATACTTCTACATTAGCTTTTTAAAATCAGTTAAGAAATGAAACATCGCTGCGCTCTTGGATTATGCTTTTACATTTGCTCAGAAATTATTTTAATTTATACATACAATGGCCGAGGCGAAAAAAAGCTATTTGCTACAGGATTTTTGCTTTAAGCCTTGCCAAAACTGAAGAATCATCTTTTCACTGGGGTGAAATGAGCCAGCTTCTTCAGCTCCCGTGTGCAGATCCAAAGTTGTGCTTGTTGTTGGGATACTGTTTAAGGCTGGTGTTTAAACCTACCTCTGGCACTGAGCCACTGATTCAGAGAAGGACCCCAGCGTCCAATCCACTCACATGCCTCCCAAGTACTATTTTCTCTGTTATCACATTTTTACTGAAACTCTCTGTAGTGGTTCTTAGTAAAGTGGCAAAAATACAGTGACTCACCTGCAGTGCTTAAATTCCACCCGTCTGCTTCATTCTTTAAGCTGGTGTTAACACAGACACAGGTGTGTCAGGCCACCTGGCATCACAAGGGCAAAAGACAAAAAAAAAGGAGTACCAGCACACGCAACCTTCCAAGTCCTCTTTGGAGGAGGGTCCCTTCCCAGCCCTCCCAGCGGAAAATGGCAGCAAACCAGTTCTTCTAACCTTCCGACTGCTGACACAGGACCTGGCGAGGGCTAACACCGACATTTTTCTCTTCACCTCTGCATTGAGAAGGAGTCTCAGGCAGTAGAAGCCCATTGTTTGCTTTCTAAAGGGCCCAGCAATGTCAGGAATGCCACACATCCCGGTGTAAGGACAGCAGAAGCTGCACCCTTGGTGACAGGGGACTGGCAGGACACAGCAACCTGCAAGGGAAGACTGGGAAGGTTTCTCGCAGGGATACCAGCTACTCCTCCATGGGCAGTGAGGAGCACAACCGCTCCTCTGAGGGCACGAGTTGACAGTGACTATCAAGGCAGAAGCAGAAGGCAGACAGGTTTCCACTGTACAGTTCGACATCTGGTAAAGCGCGTTTATGTGCACCGGGGGGTTTTACTGCAGAGCCAAATCATCATGGGAAAAAAACTCTCGGACATTTTGCCCTCTTGAACAACTCCATCCTGGGGACCACATCCAGCGTTAGAGGACAGACGCTGGACTTGAGCTTACCTTCTCAATCCATTTCATGTCCCAAGCCTAGAGAAAACCAGTGGCCCCAAGCGTGAGGTGTCATTAATTCTCTCACACCCAGCAGAGGCTGAACACCTGGTCTTAAGGATGTTTCTGCCTGTTCACGGGCCTTGAGTGACATCTGCTAGCCTTCTCAGGAAAGCAGCCAGGACTCACCTGTTGTTCTTGGCATCTCCTTCAACCACGGGGCAGCCTTTCCACGTGCAGGCAGGAGCAGCCCTTCACTAAAGATGGCAGTAGACAAGCGTTTCTCCTGAGAACGTCGGAGACTGAGGGCTTGGTTATTTTTGTTTTGCCTTTTTTTTTTTTAATTTTACTTTTTAAATGAACAGAAGGCTGCTTGTAAATCCCTTCAGCTAACTGCTGTAATGCTACAGCCAAAAAGCTCGGCAGCACTTTTGGCAAGGATTTTGTACAATAAAGAACTGTGTAAGCAGAAAACACAAAAACTACCTCACATAGCCATCAGCTAACCCTAGGCCTAGCTCGAGAAGATGCTAGAAAAAAAAACACAAACCCACAAAGAAACTCCTGCAGACAGACAGACAGGGGCTAAGAAAGGTAGAACTGTTTTCTCCATGAGCGGGAGTACTCACTGCACAAGGGCATCTTTACCAGCCAAGCAGTCTGCTCTGGAGATGGGCAAAGCGGATGCCCAGGTAAACAGCTGCCTCATAAAGGCTTTACACAAGGTGCAGGAACGCGTTCCTTCACTATATACTGCTGTCCTTTTCACGCTTATTTTTGGAAAACAGGAAGCTTATTGATTTGTTTGCAGAGGTGGCCAAAATCAGTCTTGGGAGACAGATGTCCTATTTCAGCATTGCATTTTGGTCTGCATGCTTTATACCACAGTCTTCTAACTGTTTTAAGGGAAACATACTTGACTCATTCTATGCTCTTACTGAGACTCAGAAGAAGGGGGTTTTTTGGTGTTGAATTCTCGTTAAACTTTGTTGTTATTAAACAGAAAAGGGAAGCTCTGACCTCCCTTGCTGACATTCAAAAGACCACAATATGAACCAGCATGAACCAGGAAAACACGAGCTTCTATGTTTTCCGATCCACTCGTTCTTCTAATTTGACAATAGTTCATCACAGTGTTTGCTGCAACAGATTAAGTACAAACAGGAGGCAGAATCCGTGCAACGATCCTGTAGCTCGAAGGCAATCTTCTACATGCAGACAACATGTCCCCTACCTAGCAGGGGCAACTCTGAACTGTTTTCTCCAGCATCAGAAGCAACAGATTACCACAAATTAATGCTTCTAGACTGAGGGAATCCAAGGGAAAGCTAGACTAATGCAAAACCAAAAAAATTAACTGATATGGTTTCAAAAGCTTGTCCAAGGTTACTTTAGTTTGTAAGCCATTTGCACTCTAAATTTGGTACAAAAGATGTAGGCTGTTTGTTTTCTGTTTTTTAAGGACTGCTAATCATTTCTGGCCACGTGTAAGGATGAATATCCTTTCTGTCCAACAACGTGTATTCAAGGGGCCTTAAACGACACTCGTTGACTAGGTAATGAACACAAAAGTTAGTTCGAAACGTTAATTCACTCTCCAGTCGGAGCCATTAGGCTAACTACCCACCTCTACGCAGGCAACAGGAGCGAGCCGAGGCTGTGCTGCCTGCTGCTTCAGGTGACTTAAGAAAGCAAGCACATGTTTAGGACACAAACCCATCCAAGTTATCAGGTGACTGTTTGTTCATGTACCTGACAATGTTGATTCTCTCAGCTCTGCAATAAACGACATGAAAAAGCTTTAACATATGCAATGACAGCCACATAGTTATGTGTTGCACGTTTTCCAAGTTTTAATAGACACAAAAGTGAGTCCATTGTACTTAAGACACTACAATGATTTTGTTCTATTGCATGTCCTGCTCCAATTACATTTCTCAGAGTACAGTATTGAGTAAAAGTTTGGTAGCTTTAAAATTAACAAGTGTGTGAAATCTGTAAGTAAAATAAGCAGCAGCAATAATTTTTGGGATTTTATCAAGAATAGCTAACTTTTAAGTAATAAATACATTCCAAGTTGTGGTTGTTGCTGTTCTCCTAGTTCATAGCCTCATGACTTGCCAAATTCTCATTCTAGGGTAAGATATCCTTAAGACTTTCCTGCCAGCCTCGCACCAGAAGAGCCACCTAACTCCGAGTCCCCGTGCCTGTCACCTGTCCCAGATGAAAAGCAGTGCAATCTGACAAGGAAACTCGTCCTCCTGCCACGTGCACGGCAACCTCCAGAGTCTCCTGGGGAGCATGTCAGGATGTTTACAGACTTCGTGACCCTCTAGGAGAACAGCTGTGCTCTTATCTTCTGTTACCTTGAAGAAAGTGAAAGAGGGAGAGGTTACTGCAGGCGGCACGGAATGGACCGGCATTAGCGGCGAGGCACACACTCCGGGTTTCCTCTAAATATAGCCAGGAATTCTCCTGCTCCCAGCTGGCCCGGCAGGCAAAACCAGCAGCAGCTACAGCTTTGGAAGAAACTCGTCAAGTTAACAAACCCAAAGTAAGGGCGGGAATTTTCTCCAAGACAGAAACGGTATGAATTTCAGTGATGATAGTAAATCTTCAGTCTCTGGCTTAAAGACTTTTCAGTCCCTGCTCAGGGTGGGTTACTGTAGGTTAATCTGCCACGAGTCCCTACAGAGAGCGCCACGTGAAGAACATCTGCCTCCACTTTTCAAACACAATCTATAAACCAGGATTATTTTCCCCTTGAGAGCAGGCCATACAGAAGCTTTTCTAAGTACCTGCAACCTCTCAAGTCGTCGGCCACTGCCGCAGTGCCCCACTCGCACCTTAATGAAGAGGGGGAGCAGCCACGCCACCTTCTCGCTCTGCCTCCAGGGGTAAGAGACACCCCGCTTCCCCTCGGACCCCCCACCCACCGCAGGCTCCCCTTCCCACCCCGGACCGCTGCTCGTCTCGGGCAGCAGAAGCCAGCGCGTGCCATGGCAGCACCGCAGAGCCCTCGGGACAGCCAGTGTCTCTCGAAGGATCCCGCACCGCTCCATTCAACGCAGCCATCTGAAGACGGCTGTATGCGAGCGCACCAGACCACGACTGACCAGCCTTCAGGCAGTACGAGCACGCAAGATGCTCGTTCTGAGTTCAGAAGTGCAAAACCACGCGCTCCAAATCACAGCTATGAAACGGTAACGAAGATACCTGCGCTTGATGTGCTACAGTGCTGTCACCTGGCCTCCTCGCCAGACTCCAGCCACTAAGACTAAGGGCAGATGACAGGCTTGAGAAGATAGATCTACTGGAGTGGGATGCGCCTGTCAAAACAAAAAAAACTATGAAAGAGAGAAGTCCTCTTCTGTACCCCCTGCATGTAAGAGGTACTTGCACTGGCCCTGTAAGCCAGGTTATGGAGCGGAAGCCTGGAAAGAGTTCAAAGGGAGGATCCATTTGTCTTCAAGATCAAGTGAAGAACCCAGAAGACATGTGAAACAACTCAGTGACGCAGAAATGAACGAAAAAAATGGCATGGAGGTCTACACTTACACTTTTCAACTGCAAAAGCATCACTGGACCACACTTCAGATGCAATTCAGTTTGAGCCAGTTCAAAAGTCTGACCGGCCCTAACACACATCCGTGCCAGATCAACTAACGTGGCCGAGTCAGAATCACAGGACACACAGGCTCAAATCCGTGTTCCTGACAAACAGGATTAATGCTATGAAGCAAAACATCAAAGACCTTTATAAACCCCTCACAGTCGAGGTTTGTGATTTACAAGTACAGAGCACAATAAACCAAGAATGCCAACACAAAACACAGGAAGATGATCACATTTCCAATGCTGCTGAAAACACAGCAGC
>VZTL01059909.1:0-11239 GCA_013400535.1 Scopus umbretta
AAAAAAAAAAAAGGGTTTTCAGCTGTGGGCTGAATTTCAAAGATGCTGCTGTTTGATTTGAGGGGAAGCCAGGAGATGGCCAGGGAACCAACGCCCCCTGACATTAACACGAGCTGGCTGGGCCCCTGGCTGTCACAATTATATTTACTGGAGACTTTATCTTTCATGTCCGGTTTATATTTAGGCCTGGTTGTGCAAGGCTTTCCCATGCTGCTGGGCATTTACTCATTTCCTCTGACATTAATGGCAGCACTCACATGAGGGAGGACTCCCTAAGGTGAGTGGAGGGTGGCTTCTAGGCTTGTGTGAGAAAAAGCAAAGTTTTCAGAAAGGCAAAGGGCTTTCTTGTCTTGGATGTTTTGGCTATGGCTCACATTGCACCACCAGGTTTGGTCAGGGCTCCATTTTAGGAGGACATCATGCAACCAAAGGGAGAGATAATTCTGGCCATGGCAAGAAGCCCCTTTTCCTTAAACTCTTAACACTTCAGCTCTTTCTTAAACACTTCTGTTATGGTCTTTGGTAAAATGTTTGAACAGTTGTTTCTTTGCTATATAATTATTTGTGCCCTGATCTTGCTCTTTCAAAGCAAACGGAGCAGGCATGTTATAAACACAACTGCAGTGAGAGTAATGCTAGCATGATTGCTTAAAAATCAGTAGCATTGAGGCACATAGCTTGAGCCAAGCAGTTAGCATTTCTGAGGGTGAATGAGGCCTTATATTGCTTTTATTCAGGACCTACAGGAGGAAATCAAATTTATATACTTAAAGATCATATCATGGCATGCTGTAAAGTGCAAACAGTATTTGTCGTGATAGATCTGGCAGAGCTTTGTGGACAAAAAGATTCCTCATTAATTAGGAAAGAATATTTCTGCTGTTACGAGGTCTTGTATTTTGGGGGTGGAGAGATGGTACATAGCAAAACCAGGGTCTGATCTCACTTCCACCTTGTGTCACCAGCAGCAGTATGAGGTTCCAGCTGAGCAGAAGCCTCCTCCGACTTCTGTCCATCACTCACTCTGGAGCAGGTCTGTTCCCTGAGCATTACCCTTGTCTGTCAGCACGCACAGCTACTTGCAGCACTGACATCTGAAACCACCACTTCACAGCCAAGATTTCGCAGTCCAGCTCCTCAGAAAAGCAGGTCTAGCTATGCAGTTTCCTTTACTTAATGCAAAAAGAAAGAAAGGGTGGGAAAAAGATGATTATCAGTCAGATTTACGTGTCCTAGATTTCTATGGCAACCGTATGCAGTTCAGCAACGACACCGGTACGTCCAGGCACCCTCTTAACAGCATCCACCTGAAACCAGCAGTCTGCAAACAGAGCTGGAAATCTGTCCAGCCACCCTGAGAGCCAGGCGTGGGAATTAGAGGGCCAGCACAGAACTCCCCTGGGGCATTTTGATGCCTTTGCTATCGGGCAGTCAGGCATGAGTCATGATGCGCAGCGCACAGCACATGACAGCAAGGCAGCCACATCCCCCCATTAGGTGAATGAGCACATGTTGTCAGAAGGCTTTCAAGTGACTTAGCGAGCAGCACCAGGGAGCATGCACCACCAGCTTTGGGGTGACGTGAGGGATCCAGCGAGGAAGGGAAGTGGTGATACGAGGTGCAGGTTTTGCCGTACTCATGTTTTCATGTAACCGAGCAGGCATTAAAATGTGCCTGACCATCCCTGCCTCCCTCTCCACAGTTTGGTCGAAGCTGTGATGGGAGAAGAGGGTGCATGGGAGATCAGCCATTAGCAAGAAGCCATGTGAGTGGACATGGGTTTGTTGCAGCTGGAGGAAGAAGCAAAAGACAAAAAGGGTGCGTATTTGTGAACTGGATATTTGGGATATCCACCAACTGCTTGTAAAGGCTGTGCCTCTCCAGCCAGCACAAACCATGGCTACTGTAGCCCAGCCAGGTTTCTAGCAGTGTCAGAGTAGTGAAGGTCATGGTGATAGAGTAGTTTGAAGCAAGAGGAGGGAGTGCTTCAAAGGTGCTCTGCATGATGGGGCTTTTAGCTCCCAAAATGAGGGGTTAAGAATGGGGGAATTTCTCCAAGAGAGTACTGTTCCCAGCAGCACCATGTCTCCCTGGGCAGGGGGTGTCCCCTATCTCCTCCTACAGCTATCACTCTCAGGATACTGGGAGTCCCCGGACAGATTCCGCTGCATGCCATGAATTTGTCTATGTGGCAGCCCTACCACCACCAGCCAGCCACAGTGTCATACATGGGCTAGAAAAGCCTCGGCAGTAAAAAAATGTTTGGGGCACAGATTAAAACTAAGAGACAACACAAGGAAGAGAGATATTTTTGCAGGGGGGAGTTGCTGGGAAGACTGATGCAGCCGAAGACTTTGTGCCACAAGCACTGGTAGGCAGTGATGGGAATGCCAGAGCCCAGGAGTCAGGTGGAGGTTTCCTGCATGCGCTGAGATGTTTGGGGGTTTGGAGAGCCTGCAGAAAGGGAGGCTGACCTTTGGGTTGGTAATGGTTTGAGGGGCAGGAGGGGAAGAGAAGGCATGTGCGCTTCACCACCTCCCAGGCTGGCTCCTCTGCTTCTCCAGGGGGCAGCAGCTTCGACTTTGGGACAAAAGCGTACAGTTCTAACACTGCCCATCCTGATGGCTGGGCTATTTTTTTCCACTTAAGCCTTAGGAGATCCTTGGCGTGAATGGGAACTAAACTTGTTTAATACCTCCAATGAATATTTGTCCATACCTTTCACTGAGGGTGAATATCTTTACTAGATTATGTCCCCTTCCTTCTTTCTCATTTCTCAAGTTATCCTCTTAGCCTTATTCTAAGCAAATACAGATTTCAGGCTTCTTGAGAAGTCAAATATTTAAAGTCGTCTATCAGTGATGGCATTTTCCTTCCAAATTCTGTGACTAACACATCATTGCTTGTTTAGAGCTCTGCTAAGTGAGGGGTGAGGGCTGGCCACCCCTGGGGCCACATCAGTGAGACCGTACCCAGCACATTGAGGGAAATGAGTACCCATAAGGCTGCATCTGGGGGTGTTGTGTCCAGTCTTGGGTTCCCCAGTATGAGAGAAACATAGACATACTGCGAGGGGGGTATCTGAGGGGGCAATTCTAATGCTGTCTACAGGGGGACCTAATGCTGTCGTACATTGCCTAAAAGGGATTGCAGGGAAGACAGAGGCAGACACTTCCCAGAGATGCACACTAAAATGACCAGGCCAATGGTCACAAGTTGCAACAAGGGAAATTCTGGTTTGATATAAGGAAAATATTTCACCATGAGGGTGGTCAAACACTGGCACAGGTTGCCCAGAGAGGAAGTAGGATCTCCACCCCTGGAGAAAACCAGAACTGAAAGCCTGAGGACTTGGTCTAGCTTTGGAGCTGGCCCTGCCTTGGGTTCCTTCCCAATGAAATTATTCTGTGACTCTGCAATTCTATTTTTCATATAAAAAATTACAAGAAAGTAAAAAGAAGAGTAAAACAGTTGTTTCTGTTTAAATTCTGATTACAATAAAAAATAAAGCAGCAGTCTTGAGCACAGCTCTGAAATGATTCAGTCTGATGAGTCTGCTGCTGGTTGTGCCTGAGAATAACACAAACTACAAAATATAGCTAAACATTGTTTATTCTAAACCTAACACAAGATTTTCCCTTTTTTTTCTTATGAATTTTTGAATTCACATAGGATGCTTCTGCCCCCCTAGCCACACGCATATCAAACATGGGGTTTGCTTTGCTTTGCTTTGCAACAGCAGAGAACTGGAGCTACCTGGTTTAAGGCTGATAATTCTTACTTATTATGGCAGGGTGGCCATTTTATTTGCTTCTGCCCTGGAACTGAAATAAAGCCTTCTTTTGATTTTCACGCTTGATCTTAGGTATTCTCAAAAACCATAGCCTTATCACTACAAACGTACATACAGATAAAAAGCCCTTCACCCACCCTCTGTGAGGTCTTTTTGCCGAGCGAGCAGAGGGCACTGACCCCTGCAAAGAAGCTGTTTTATTCCTGCTGCTTTGCTACAAACTCCCCTGGTGCTTTTGCATGCCCCAGGTCCTCGAGCTGCTTCGCAGGGTGGAAACTCCACTCACAGCAGCCTTTATACATCTTTTCTTTCTTTAAATCTCTCAGGGATGCAATTCAGATTCAGGTCTCCCTCTCTCCCAAAAGGTTATTGACTCCTCATTTCTCCAGGAGGTAGTGTTTCTGGCTGCTTTCATCTCTTTGGAAATCCAGGGGTTTCTTGAGCAGAGCATATGCCATCTTGCAGGGATAAGATGCTCTCACTCCAGGTGGGCAATACCAGCTTGCGGCTCTGTCATCATTAAATTCAACAAAATCACCCATTTGGGCACATCTGACCCAGGTTAGACATGGGCACATACATGGGTGCATTTTTGTCAAACTAGCCAAGGAGGTGGCACAGGGTTGCACCAGCTGCAGAGAGACAGACGGTCCCTGATGTGACACAGAGTTAACCCATGAGCTTTCAAAAAACAGGTTCCCCCCAACAGAGAGCGTTAATTCTAGATAAGCTTTTTGTATCAGGGGGATATGGCATTCCTGGTGTGCTGGAAGAAGTCCCAGAGCTCCCCTCAGCCTCCTGCTAAGCGCAAACCCAGGGAGTCCTTTTTGTCCCACCGATCAGTGGTCCTCCTAACACCACGCTGCCCTGGCAGCCACACCGAAGACGTGGGCATAGGCATGGCAGCCTTGTGAATGAAGCAGGCCTGGAAGTAATCAGTTGTTTAAGGTGGTGAGGAGCCTGGGGTGACTGAACGCCAGCACTGCCTCCCAGCAAATCTCTACGAATATTGCAGATAGCATGGTGAGCTCGGCTGCCCTGTGCCACGGGTGCTTTGCACAAAGCCTCTGGGACAGTGATCATGGCCAAACAGCCCAGAGACTGTCTGACGTAGCAGCTAAAGCCATGGACACTCAGATACACTCCTCTTGACTCGTACAGCTGCTGTGAAAACCCAAACAGCTCTCATGGTGGTTCCCCTTAGCTGCTGTCCACTGCCAGGAGCTTTCCCCTGCTTCTCCAAAAGCAGTGCTCAGCTCCTGCAAACGTCCATGTGATTTTCAGGCACCGAACCTCCTGAAGGGTAGCAGAGAAAGCTAAGAGGGAGCCTGGAAGTCTCTTCTGTGTGACACCAGAGAGGCAAAAGAGTGGATTTTTAAGGACCAGAGTGTAAAAGAGGCCAAGATGAATCTCCCGTGGGTTGCCTGAAATGAATCCTTTAGGTATGACACTTCTCCATCACAGGAAAGGAGTTATGCTCTTGTGTGCAACCATCAATGGTGACGAGAAATTAGGAAGGAAGCAAGCTATCACAGTGACAAGTTGTGTTCATGTGACATACTGCAGCACAGATCTAGACAAAGGAAAAATAGCATCATGATTGTCTGGACAGGTCAGAGGATGATCATGAATTTGGAGGGATTGTTTTAAGGGCAATTCGAGACGTATCCCTGCAATGCCCGTGCCCTGTTCCTGTGCCATACAGGTGGTGCCTGCTCCCATAGCTGGTCACAGACTGTCCCCATGGAGCTCAGGGACAGGGGTTGGCACAGGGCATTAGGAAGAGCATCACTGTGGTCTGCGAGCCACTGTCCCATGCCAAGCAGGGCACCCTGCAAGGGATGCTGGAGCACCAGGGACCTCCTGAGGGGACACCTGCATGAGGAATGGGTCAGATGACAGCGTGTGTTGAAACGGTTGTGGCAGCTCAGGCAGAGCGGGCACGCCGTGAGTCATGGTGGGGCGGGGAGGGAAGGATTTCTGCTCCTCACCTGACAGCCCTGGCTGGGCACAGGTGGGCAGGGGGCATGCAGGGTGCTGCTGCCTCCAGCTCCGAGGCCCTGGCAGCTCCTCCGTGCCCGCATCTCATTGCAAAGGGATCACCACAGAGGTGACCCCTGGTCCTGGACATTTCAGACCAGTGGGGGTTTGCCTCCAGCCTCTGTGCTGAGGGGGTTGTGCTGTGGAAGAGAGACCATTTCTACATGCTCTTTCTTTCTCTTTTACTATTTTTACCCCTGTCAAAATGAGAACAAAGCCAGCACCAAGGGAACGCAACCCACACCTCTCCAAAGTGATGCGTCAGGGAGAAACCCGAGAGGGATCCACGCATTGCATGGGATATATATATAGAGAGAGAGACCTAACCCTGGAAGGTTTCTCCACAGGCAGCTGGCAGCCACTGGGACAAGGTGACCATCTCTGGCGGTCCTGCTCCCACCAGCCACAGCCTGGGCTGCTGGCACAGCCCCTGGCCGGACTGTTGGGGCAGGGCCAGGAGAGTTGGTTTCACAAGGCATGGGATGTGCCTTTGCTCCAGGCTCAGCTCTGCCATCACCAGACCTTCACTCAAATCTTCTGGGTTGCTGCATCCTTTATAATCAAGAGGCGGGAGCAAGCCCTCAGCCCTGGATCTCACCTGTGTGCTACAAGAGGGCTATTGAGCCCAGATGGCTGGCTGCTCTCTAAAATCCTATTGCGCAGAAAAGCCACTCAGCCCATCTGCTCGTTGCCTCAGCATGTTAGGAGACTTTATTGATCATTAGGTGGGTAATGAGGAGTGAATCTGCCCACCTTTCCCCGCCCCCTGCGCCTGCCTTGCACAGAATATGTTCAGGAAACCAATGTTGTATTTCCATTTTTACCTGCTTGTCTTGGACACGTACACTGAGCAATTATGGCACACAGGAAAACAGCAATAAGAAGTATATATAGCAAACCTGCCATCTACTTTTTTTAACTGCAGAGTTTTCTTTTAAGCTGGGTATTACAAGGCTTACTCACCACCTTATTTTAAAAGGTAAAGAGAGTGGAAGAGCCCAAATGACTCATCTCGGTGGCTGGCAGAAAGCCGTGCCGCCGCTCCTCCCTCCTTGGCTCCAGCTGCCAGCTCTGGATCCCTTCGGGCACGATGCTGCTCAGGCTCCCCCTCTGCCAGGGCCATTTGACCTCAGCAAAATAGCAGTGGGTAAGGAAAAATCCTAAGTGCCACCGGAGAAGGAGTGCACACGAGAGGGTGTGTTTGTGTGCCTGGAGGCACTTGTGTGCAACGACCAGGGACTTGTTTCTGCGGCAAAACAGGCAATGAGCTGGGTATCCAGCTCCGGTCCCGAGCGCACAGCTTGCACACNAATAAATAAACCTGTGCAGCCTCCCACAGGGAGAATCATTTCATCTCTGCCTCATCCCAAACTAGCAGGAGTAAATATGACCCAAGGCAGCCAGGTTATAGCATCCTGAAAAGACTCTGCACTTGGATAACTGGGCTGGGAGCAGCATTAGGAGTTGCTGCTGCACAGTTGAGAGGGTTGCAGAAAGGAAGGTAAATTTAGGTCCACGCCAAGTACTTCCACCTGAAAGATTTATTGCTCTGCCTGGCAGCTGTGCCTGCAGAGAGAAATGAGATGTTGTCACCAGAGAGATGACTGCCCACTTTAAGCATAAACTATGCCCAGCTCATCCTTTCTGGGTTGTTCCAGATTTGCCCAAGGAACCTGTCAGAGAAAAAAAAAAAAGACTTTACTGTCAAATGCACCCGCTGAAGCAATTTTTCCCCAACTGATTTGGCTGCACAGTCCTGGATGCAAAACCAGGTGGGATAAGCTCTCTGCCTGTGCCCTCGGTGGCTGCTGCTGGTGGGTCCCCCTGGCCTGGTGCCCCCTGCGCTGGCAGATGCACCCCAGCACCCTGGCCCAGCACTCTGCACTTCCAGCCTGCTTTCCTGTAGGCATGCACACATGTGAGCATCTGTTCCTGCCCTTCTGCTCTTCTCCGGAGTAATTTTTCACCTTACTGACCAATTTTAGCCAAACGTGGCAGCGAGACAAAGGTGATCCAGCTAACTATGTTTGTACAATGCAGTAAAAACAGGCCGCTCCAAGTAAGGCCCTCTGCACGGGGGAAAACTGCAGAAAAAGCTGGTGTCAATGGAACATCAGGAAACCGAGGTGAGCACGATCCCTAGCGCAGGTGGAATATGATGGGAGAGGCTGTGTGATGGCCCAAACATTCATGAAAAAACCTAGTTTTCCCCAGTAAATATGCTGAGAACTGCACATCCTCACACACCATGCTCCCAGCCTGTTTCAAGGCCAGGAATTAAGCCAGCTTTGCAGGCAAAGCCATGAGGATGCCGGGGAGCTGTCAGACCAGCTGATGATTTAATAAACCAGCAACACCACGAGAAGGGCTGGGTCTGGGCTGGGGCAGCCTGGCTGCCCTCGCCGCAGCACGGCATCCCCCCAGTTTCATGCTAACCCCTGAGCACGTAGCCCAAACACAGCCATATGCCTGAACTGCAGCAGCCGAAGGAGCATCTGCCACCGCGCTGGCTGCCTTGTCGAGGGCTAGGGGGCATGGGTCCAACAGGAGCAGTTTTATTTCCCGGTTTGGAGAGGTTTTTCTCCATTTGGAAGAGGGCTATCAGCCTTTTCTGACCTTCTTCCAAAGGACAGATGTTTTTGCTCTATCGCTCATTCACTGCTAAGGCTTCGGGCAATAACTACCGCTATTTCTTTTAGATTTTGGATTCAGTTCCACGGCAGCGGTCCCTGGCTGAGTTAGCCTGTTTAATTAGTTATTAAAATGGAAGCACTTTTTTCATAACATCTCCTACCATTCTGGAACAGGTCCACTAATAGTAGACACAACTCAGACAAGCATCTATTACTATGCCTTGAATAGACTAAATAGTTTTGGCAAGTCAACCTTTCTCCTTTGGATTTGCCAGGTATCTGACTCCCGCTCTCGTTCGCTTTCGGGAGGATATGGCTGCCAAAGGCAGAGCAGCAGGGCTGGGTGCAGTCCTCTGTCACCCCGACAGGCAGCATTCCCACCTGGCATTACAAGCGGATATGGGGCTGCTCCATCTCTTTGGGGTGATGGTTGGCTCTGAAAGCCTGATTAAATGCCGGAGGTGTCTCATGGCAGGATTTCCTGTTTACATTGCCCTACGCCTCGTTATTAGCATCACACCTCTACTAAATGTGCATCCTCACACTGCAGCTCTGCGGGAGTGGGGTGGGAGGGGCTGGTTTGGGCAGGTGAGTCAGGAAAATCCCGGGGGCAGTGGCTCCAGGCTCGATGGGGAAAGAGGAGGAACAATGCGGGAGCAGCCACACCACAGAGTTAAGGGACAGCCCCCAGTGTGCAGCCTCTCCCTGCAACAAACCCACCATTCGCTTCCCAGAAATGTCCTGGGTGGAGATGAGAGCCCACCATGCATTAATGGAGGGTTGGTTTTGGCACAGGGTGCCCAGGAGCCAGGTGTCAGCCAGGCATGACGGGGGGAGCACACTTCTGAGCTCCAGCTCTGCTGTCAGCTCTGTCAGCTTGCTCTGCTTTCTAAGAATTATTTTGACTCTTGCTATTTTAACAGAGTGATCCCAGGGGCATGGACAGATACTGAAGGCTCCCAGGTTGCTTTCCTCAGCTGCTTTTTGTCCTTTCATGTGCTTTACCATTCCAGCGTGCTCCTTTTCCCAGGAGGAAGGTGCTGCAGGCTCTGCCCTGTGTGCGCTGCCTCAGCAGGGCCAGGTTGCCCTGGTCCTACCATGTACAGCTCCGCCGTGTCCCACACCAAATTAAACAGTGACTTACGAGTCAGTTTGGCACCAAGGAACCAGCTCTGGATGCCTGACAGAAACAAATCACCATTTCAGTGGGGGATGCAAGTGTCGCAGATGATCCAAGGCAGTGTGAGGGAAACCAAAACAGACAACAGGGTGAATATTTTGGTTTCTTGGCTTTGTGGCAGGCTGGTAATTAGCCTAGCCTTTGCACTGGACTAGTGAGATGTCTCTGCAAGAAGTGACCCACACTCCCCTGTCCCACTCTCATGATGCGTGGGGCAGCGTGTTGCCCAGGCACAGCCTTAAGCCCCCCTCCTTTAGAGGAAGACATGACTTCTGAGTCCTCAGCATCTATCTAACAGTGTTCCCTTCCCTGGAAAGAGGTTTTTCCCAGGCTTGGGCTTGTCTCCTGGCAGACAAAAATTGGAAGGATGAGGGTATGTGCCACCCCCAACCATCCAGTGTTCCCACCACTGACACACGTGCTGGCTGGTAGCTGAAACCTGGGCTGTTAGGATTAGCTTTTCCGAGGCCCTGGGAAAAGCTGAAGTTTTGCTCCTAAAACAGGGAAAACTATCAAAAGAGAGATTTTCAGACATGAGTGTTCACTACCACAAAGCAAATGAGAAATGCCTTGGGGCTACACCAAGCACTCATGATCACCCAGTTTTGAGTATTTGCATGTGTGGCCGAAGGGAGGGATGATCACACCAGCTGTGCCCATGTGTGAGACTTGCCACACCTCGCCGGAAGCCAAATTTACTGCTTATCTGATCTGAAGTAAGACTGTTTCCCCGCTAAATGGCTTATCTAATGCCTCCATGAGAGGGGCAGAAGGCAGGGCACGTCGCCCCACCATTGCCACAACCATTACCCATTGGAGGTGGCATCATTTGACCGGGTGACAGAGCAGTGGAATGTGTTAAAGGGATGGTGGGGCTCAGTATATGCAGAAATTAAAATTTTGGGGCTGCCATGCACACTCTCGAAGCTGCAAAGGCAGCTTTGGAAGAGGGAGCATCTGGCCCCTCATTTGTTAAAACGTGGTGAGTCCCCTCCTCAGGCTATGCCAGCAAAAGCCACCCCCAGCCCAAGCGCTGGGGCTGCAGCTGCTATCATGGGTGGGCAGGACATGCAGGGGACACCTTAAAGAGCATTGGGGTGGTCAGGGCAAGGCAGGCAGGGAATCTCCACCCCCAGCCCTGAGCAAGGTGCTGTTACATCCCAGATTTACTACAGCACTTGGGCACATGCTTTCTCAGCTGCCTCGGCAGCATGCAGGGATGGGGTCAGAGCCCTGCGCCAGGTTGCACACCCTGGCACACAGCACATGGCTGGGCAGGGCAAGTCACAAAAGTCAAGGCAGGAGGACAATTCCTTACCCAAAATGAGCTTCCAGCTTGGGCAGTGCCCCTGCTCCTCCCCATTACCCGCAAGCTCGGCTGGAGCCTCATCGGTCCAACTAAGCCACTGCCAGAGGTTTCCCATGCTGGAGGTGGCTGCAGGCAGGTCCACGGGTGGACAGACAGACAACTGCTGTGCTGCAGGGCCAACCCCAAGGTGCTGCCTGCCAAGCAGCCCTGCAGCACTGAAAAACACCCATTTTGTTTGCACTGCACAGCACACAGTGCAAGGCAGTCACACCCTACAAAAAAA
>VZTL01059911.1:0-19411 GCA_013400535.1 Scopus umbretta
GGCGAAGCGCTCGGTGCCGCCGCCGTTGGCGGGCGCTTCCCGCGCTTCCCCCGCCTGTCCGCCCCTCGCCGGCGGCGGTGCCGGGACGGACCGACCGCGCCGCGAACCCTCTGCGTGGGTTATGTTATTTATTAAGTTTTTTACACGCGTAAAGACCGGTGGCAGTGCTGCAGCCGTAGGCTGTAACAATAGAGCTGACCGCCCGCCCTTCGGGAGCGTGCCGGCAGCCTGCGTGCTAGGCAGCCCTAGCCCGCTGCGTGAGGCGCCCTCCCCGCGCTGCTGCCTTCGGCTCCCGGCTGTGCCAGCCCATGGGACCTTCGAGGTTAGGAACAGCTCCTTTTCTTGCCCGAGAATCGAGGGCTGCGAGGGGGAAACCGCCCCGTCCCTGATGAAGCAGCTGAGTTGTTTTTCCTTCGGTCGTTACTACGTTAATAACTTTGTTTGTTTGTTTTGTTCTGTTTTGTTTTTAACCGTCGGCTTTGAATGTGAAACTTCCTCGCCCTTGTAACGCACGAACTTGGATGTTTGCGTCCACCGTCGTGGGTATCGCCCGAAAGCGGTGGTGCGCGTCCCTTGCTGTGCGCTGGGTGGCTGTGGTAGGAAGGTGTGCGACTTGGAAGGTGTTCGTTTCCACAGTGGCGAAATTATCCTTAATTTGCAATTCTTTGAAACATCCGCTGTCAAGCATGTTTTGGAATTATTTACGCTATGTGCGTGCCGCACAAATAACTTCAGGCTGTAAACATGCAGGATGGAGCAGGGTAAGTTGGAAAATAGAGCAAGTCTCATAAGTGCCTCTACAGATACCTGATGGGGTAAGATTAAAAAACCTCTCCTTCGACTAACAAGCAAGGGAGATACAGAATTTATTTTTATTGAAATGAGAGTAAAGCTGCTAGCTTGGTTGTATGGAAGCATACTAGAAGTATGAAACAACTCTGTTGTGAGAATTCTTTGAAATCAAATTATTTTGAACTCTTAATGGTGCAGTTACAAGTTTTTTCTTATTAATGAAACCACAAAAGTATGGTGGTAATGCCAAGTACTGCAAGGCTGAAAAGGGTCTCTAGCAGTCCACTACTGCACTCCTGTTCTCTGAAAAAAGGAGTAGTAAAGTTTAGGTGATTACTCATGTTCTCTTCCCTCCTCTTCCCCAAACCTTTAGGTCCCCATAAATGAGAATTCTACAGCTTCTTCAAAGGATTCAGAGTTAAAAGGGTATTCTACTCGGAATCTCTTGCTACAAATTAAACAGTTATTTCCTTCATTACTATCACAGTTTTAATAATTTTTTTAATATATTTTAAGTCTCTCACTGTTTCACCAGTCATCTTTTCCTGGACTGAAGCTGTTGCCTGAAGACAATATAGTACTTCTAGCAAATGGGGCAAATTATTCTTCCATAAATGGGTGTAGTTACTGCAAATTTATTCTTAGTGAACCATTTTTTAACTTTCAGCATGTAAACTCATGGAGAGCAATCCATTATTTGTAGAGATCCATAAGAGGCAACTGAGAAGGGAAACCTTTTATCAGTAGGCTTATGTTTATAGTGCCTGTTTCTTAACATCTGTTGAAAAATTGTTGAGGGATTGAAATTTAAAATGGCTGGAAATGCAGCTCTGTTGTAACAGAGCAAGAATTGGTACTGTCTTTTCTTATAAATAGATAATAATACTATCAAAATACATAGTTTGNAAGAAAAAACTTGTAGCATTTGGACTTCATATTGTTCTAACCTGAAGCTGGCAGAGGTTTGGGTAGTTATCTGGAATGAATTAACAGTGGATGAAATAAAATCTCATTTTCTTCCTGCTGGGAAGTCAGATGAATTATAATTTTAATTAATATTGATGTAATAGGTTCAATAAAAACTGTGAAACCGAAATAAGAGGGTAAAATGAGGAATTTTACTTTGGAAACTGTGCTTTCCTGGTGCCTTTCCTCTAAGAAGTTAAAGGCTCTTTATACATTCCTGTGCTCCGTTCTCTTTGCGGGCAGACAGAATGAAGCTGGTGAGAATATTTTAAAGGAATTGTAAATAAAATACAGAAAGTGCTTCGGACATCTGGAACATGTAATAATTTTTTTTCTTACCTCTGAGTGACCTTCTCATATAGGTTGCCAGTGGTGTCTGTCATGATCAAAAAACCCAAACAACGAATTAGATACTATCGGAATCACTTGTTTAAACTATGTGCAAGATTTATCTTAATGTATTATTGCTGGAATTTCACTTATACATATAAAAATGAAAGAAAAGGGCTGAAAAATTGACTTCTCCATGTACTACATAGTACCAATACCACTCTCTGTGTATGGGAATGTTTTAAGCATTTCGGTTGTTCAGTGTCCACATTACCTCTGTCCGTAACGATACAGTATTAGGAACATCATGTAGAAGTGAATGTTTTCGTGCCATTGTTGTGGAAAAGTACTAGAGAATTTAGTAGAGGATGATGACCTTTCTGCTTGGTTTCTTCGAACCAGCCTCTGGAATTTAATAACACCTTATATTCCCGTTACAGAATTATATAAGTTGTTTCAGACAACTCTTCTGGTGTTCAGAGTAAACTTTATGTAACACTATGAATTAGTCCTTTCAAAATTCAGGAAGACTTTTCCATCTGAGGCCTAAAACCTTCCCCTGAGTTTGAATTCTTGTAAGTATACAGTTCTGTAAAGTTGGTTATATTTGAAGCCATATTAGCCAAATTAGCTAAATGAGACTGTCTTCAAATGAAGTTAGCAAGTGTCAAAATTTTGGGTGAACTTTGGTGGGTGAATATTTTGTGGGGGGAAAAAGTAATACATAAAGATACCTCAGTATGGTTGACTCGAGTATATACTGCATGTGACTTGTTGCAGAAATGCAGTTACAGTAGTGGTCTGTTTGCTTTACCAGCTGAGGTGTCATTAAAATGTGTTTTGGCCAAGGTGTCCTCTCATCTGGAATAATGCAGCTGAGTATATTTCGGGGGGACTGCATGATACAACGAACAGCAGAATTTGGTCTACTAACTACATAATTTTATATCTTCATCTGATCATATTGTAAACTCAAGAACAGAGTACATGGTCTTCGTACTAACAATCACAGACACTTCGTTTTGCTGTCCTCAGCTCTTGTTCTTCTTTATAAATAGCTTTTTACTAATCAGTTTTATTCCATTCTTAAACTATCTCAAACTAAGATTTAGCTTCCTGATAACACTTAGCTGAGCTATGTCAAGTCTGTTTGAACTCCCAACAAGATTTGACATACCACATTCATTTCTCATGTAGCTCCGCTGAGTTGTGTCTAAAGTGAAGTTGACTGAAGTCGACCAAATTGTAGTTTATTTGTCATCACTTAAAATGTGTCATGCTTGTGTGAAGTCCTGCAACACTATTATGCTTGTCAAATACATTGGGTTTGGGTAATCTGAGTCCTTGCCTTTTTTAATATTTTAACATGAAGTTATCTGCTTTGAGATTTGTTATTTTAAGGAAAGCTTTAAGAAAAGAGCTTTTCAAAGTGTTCTGTTTTATAATACCACAGTAAAGCAATTCATAAAATACCAAGAACATTACTGTTTAAAAAAAAAACCAAAACAAAACACTTCTGTGGTGGGCCATCTCTTTTTGAACTCATACCAGCATATCTTTGAATGTGTGCAACTGCTTCATAACCAGCAGTACTTGCGGATTGCCAGAAAGTGTTAGAAGTATCATGCCAGTGAAAAAATGAATGGTGCCTTCCTGGGAAGTTGTACCAAATTTGATGGGCTTTTGGAGTATTCTGGTATAATTGTGAATTCAGATGATTCTGGGAACAGCTCCCTGGCACGAGAAGAGCTGTGTGCACTGAAATTGGTGACAGTTACTTGAACCAAGCATAAGAAGAATGAAGCAGTAGAGCATCGAAACTTTTTTGGTTTATGCCTCCCCCAACACCCCTTATTTTTCTTCTGAAGTGTGAGGATAGCATTAATCCTGATAAACTACCTTAATATAACTTTGGCTTGGCTTAACAGTTACAAGTTCACAGGTATACTTAAAAACAGTGGGAGGCAGTGATTGAACAGAGTAATATAGGCTAAGATTGACTTTTAGTTTTAAATTAAAGCATCCTGTTTGGCAAACACTGGGGAAAAAAGCCCTTAGCATCTATATTCACTGCTATTTCTGCTGTTGGCTTTGTGTATTATGTTTAGCAGACAGCTTGAATTATCCATGCCTTGTTTTCTCATTTACTAAGTGTGGGTAATAGAACTGAACTCCAAGTACTGCATGTCATTTTATTTAACATATGTCCCTAAAATGCCTTTGGTTTCTGACAGAAGGTGCTATGTGCATATAGGATGTTGCCACTTTTGTTATTTTTGACTGTATTGTGAAATGGACCGTATTTTATTAGTATTCAAATTGCAGTAGCTTAGGTAAAAATTTTGAAAGCTCTCCAAGAGTTATATATGTGGAATTTGGTGAGTATTTGGTATCTGACTCACTTAGGCTTCCTGATAAAATTTCTAGCCTAATTTTTGATAAATTGTACAACCTTAATTTTAAAGATACATAAAAAGTACACAAGAGAATAATTTAAAGCTTGGGTTGATAGCAAATTCAGTTGAGCAAAGCACTTCGGTGACAAACTAGGTGTTAGTCTATCAATGTTCTCTGTGTATCAGTGTCTTATTGTTTCTGTAACTTTGATTTGGAGGATAGCTATCTGTCTTACCTGAAACCAGTGAAGAGATCCATGAGCTCACTTGAACCTGTGCTCCTCTTCAGTAAAGGCTGCCAGTCATCTCAATTTAACCTCTTTACAAAGCTTTAGAGCCTGTCTTGAAAAGAAAATAATTTCCTTACAGACTTGTGGTCAAGCTTGAATTTTCTTTCAGACACTGAAGTTCACTGCTGTCCTTTAATGAGTCAGTAATTCAGTTCTCTGAGAATATTGGATAACTGTGTAATTAAAAATAAAATCAGATTAAGTTTTGATGAACAGGAACACAAATGCTGTTGCTGGATATTATACATATTTCTTGAAGATATTTTTTCTTCTCTAAGTGGCTAAGCACATTGTCCCTGAAGGTTTCATAGTCATGACAGTTTAAGGAATGAGTCTGATATTTCCACTCTCTTTAAAGACAGAGCACAACCAGATTGGTCTGGCTATAACATAGCTTGACAGTTCCCTTACAATTTTTATTTCAGAAGTTTGTCACATTAATGCTGACAGACAGATATTAGGCCAGGCAGCACAGGCTGTGGAGCGAATTGTATTTTATATATTGGAAAATAAGTATATTTCAGTTTAGTTACCTTGTCATGCTCAAATAATAATTAAAAAAAAATCATAGAAGTCTTTGGGCTCTATGACAGACTTAAATGCTGTGGAAAGATTAAATTGGATCTCTGTGTATGCTTGAACTGTCATGATGAGATTTATTTGGAGAAAGGTTTTAAATTGTGAGTGGTTGCCACTGGCTGTAATTCCAATGCTTCACAAGTCACAGTGACTCCATTATCTGTGTAAAATAAATTAAGTCTGTGGAGTCTTGTGCCTCCCACAAAAATGTGCAGAAAACTATTTAAACATTATTTGGTTGTCACATATCCAATTTTTTTTGGTCTTAAGATTAGTTAGAAAATCTACTTACTAAAGGGATTTTATATCCAAATTGGTAAATAACGTATTTCTAGTGCTGTTTTTTTAAACTACTATGCCTGTTAATAAGCAAGGCAATATAGCTGTCATACTTTATTAGACTGTGAGTACAACTCTTAGATTGAGTCTGAGGCATGAGGTTATAGCTCATTACATGTATTTGTTTATTCAGCCACCACATACTGTGTTAAATCACACTTAAAACATTGAATTCAACCCTCAGACCTCTGGCTTAGTTGATTCCCCCCACCCCAACATAAATATCCTTTTATAAAAATATTTTTCAGAAAGAGGAAGAAGCTCAGCAGAAAATAAGAATCTTCCCTTTACAGATACTAGACCTCTCTTTGACCTACTCCTCTTCCTCAATGCCTCTGACATGCAGTTCAGTTATAACCAGTGTTCGTGCTGACAACTGGAGGTGACTCTACCAGGCAATGAATCTAGCTCTCACTTAAGTCATAAGTTGGGGATACTGAGAGACTTACTCTTCTGGAGATTGGTTGTTTGGAAAACACTTCCACTTTCTGTGGAAAAAAGCATCTTTCCCATATGAAACAGGTAAGAATTGTTACTGTTTCCACTTTGCAAAGGAATAGTCACTTAAAGTCACAGGACAGAGTCACCTGATGAGGTAAAGGTAGAAGAATGTCAAATACTACTTGATTTACCAGAACAACTTGTTCCAGTGTTTCACAGTCAGAAATTACCTTAAAAAAAATTCTGTTTGTGACCATGATGCTGTGCAGAGAGCAAGGTGCAATTTTATTGACGGAATGGTTCTTGTGTTCCTTGGTAATAATTACACCTTGAGAAATATCCTGTTCCTGTTAGAAGAAATAATGAAAGGTTCATAGAATAATTTAGATTGGAAGAGAGCTAGGAGATCAAATAGTCAAATCTCCTCTTCAAAGTGGGCCTAGTTTCAAAGTTAGGCCAGGCTGCTCAGGACCTTGCGCAGCTGATTTGTGAATTCCTCCATGGGTGGAGTGTCCACAACCTTTTCAGGAACCGGTTCCAGTACTTGACCAATCCCACTGTGAATATTTCTTTCACACAGCTGGAACTTTTCTGAGTGCAACTTCTGACTTCTTGTCTCTTGTCCTCTTGCTGCATGCCCCTGAGAAAAACTGTGCTGTCTTCTGTCTAGTCCACCCCAGGAAACTGAACACAGTAATCAGATCCTGCCATAGCTAAACACACTTCCCTCAGTCTCTCCTGGCATGTCATGTGCTCCAAACTTCTTTTATGCACCAGAATGGCTTGGTCCTTTTCTGCTGGATTGCTCCCAGACTGTAGTGTTTTATGTGGATAGTCTATCCCAGGTGCAGGACTTTGCCCTTGTCTCAGTTGACCATCATGAGACTCTCACTGGCCGATTCCTCCAGCTTGTCAAGGCTGCTCATAATGGCAGCTGTGCCTTCCAGTATGCCAGCTAATCTCCCCAGTCCAGTGTCATCTGCAAACTTGCCCCATAAATTTCATCTTCCAAGTCATTGATGAAGATGTCGAACAAGACTTGCTCCAGTATTGGTACCCAAAGAACTCCACTCCTAACTGGCCATCAGTCAGACTTCAAACCACTGAGAGCTACCCTTTCAGTCTGATGGTACAGCCAGTTTTTCACCTTGTAGTCTGCCTGTTCTGTCCCCCCCAGTTTGAGTACAAAACTTTTCTGCTGGGACACAGCATCTGGCTCTTGCTTAGTGTTTCATAGTGTGCCCAGGAAAATTCAGAGGAACATCAGTGCACCTTGTGAAGGCAGGGCAAGAGTCTTTATATTTGTCACTTCCCATTGAAAAACTATTACTATATAAAGCAAAGGTTTATTTTAGGAATGTCATTGTGAAAAGTTACATAGAAGGCACTGAAAAATCACAAAACATTTACAATTGAAGTCAGTTTTCTCAGCAAGATACTGCGGGAGTGCTGAACTTGCAGCTCCAGTTTTGATAATGTGCGTACATGAAGCAGAACATAAGGGAGATGAAGAAATAGCGCCTTCATTGAGTTGTCCCATAGCACACTGCTCGCAACTCCCCACCAACGCAATAGGTCATGAAAAATCTTACCTTTGGGTTGGTTTTGGGTCTTTTTGTATTTCTGTGCTTTTGTAGGTCATGCCATATTCTAGCTATGACAGGTAGATTTTTATTTTTTTTTAAATATAGCTGAAAGTCTAAGCTAAGCACATCACTGGAGAAACGGAAGTTTAAAAACTTAAGGAGATACACAGTAAAATGGTGAGAATTAGTAAGTTACAGTCCTTGCAATTCTCTGATAACAGATACTCTGCAAATGCCAGGCGTTGTTGATACAAGCGCCATTTTTTTGAATAGAATGACATTTGATTTTTGAATGCATTTAAATGCCAGCTATCTTCGTGCTGTGAGTCACTCTTTCAAGTGTTTGATTGTTTAGTCAATCTTCTGTTGCATTATTTTTTTACTGCATTATGAATTCTGGCTAAATAGTTCATCATTGTATCACCATCAAAGTATAAACTGCCTTGTGCATTCACAGAATGGGCATTTATAAGCAAGCATAATGAAGGCTCCACTGAGATCAATTTGACTGCGTGTGCTTCAGAATTGTTCTTCCCTCAGTATTATATAAACACTATTAGCAGATCCTTTAGAAAATTGATTTGGTGATCATTTAAGTGGCAGGCCTATTTGGAGCTATGCTAAAATGTATCTTTAGCTTTAATCATGCTCCTGTAATTAAACTAATGAGTTTCATAAGAACATAGTTGAGCAGATGAGGATGCTTTTTGGACTGCTGTTATTTTACTGTCAAGGTTTGATCGTTTTACCGGCTACTGTATCCCTTCCCCTTATCCTATTTCTGCCCCTGCAGCTGCACTGCAGCTGCATTGCTTCACCTTGCCTTATCTCTGCAAACACAGCTGTGTGGCTGATGGCCATTTCATGTATGTCTGCGTGTCTTGGCCTTGGAGTTATTTCCTCCAAGTTCTGCCTGGCCTTTTTTTGGGAAAGAAAGAAGACTTGAGAAGATCTCAAATCTGGTCATCCCTACCTGATTTCGCCTGCATTAGAGGAGCCCCTGTTCCCTTGTCCAGCCTCTGGCTGGTCCAGCTGGGCTCCTGCCGCTGGGAGGCAGGAAGCACAGATCTGGCTGCCTGCTGCCCCACAGCGGGCTCCTTTCTGAGACAGCGTTGGTAGGACCCTACTGTTCAGTGGGTAACGGGGAATAAAAATGGTGTGGGAAGGGGGGAAATGGGACAGCGGGAAGGGGGGAAATGGGACAGCGGGAAGGAGAAGTCCAGGGAGAAGGATGTGAAGGAAAGACCAAATGAGAGGAAGAAAATAAATGTATGAGTAAGGGACTAACAGGAGGGAAGCCTGTAGAACACAGAATTCTTGTTTGGGAGACAATTAGTTGAGAAGAGAAGGCAGCCTGAATTCAGAAGGTGTGGTTGAATTCAGGTGGTTGACATTTTTGGATAGCCTGTGTAATGAGTCCTCTGTGTGGGTATGGTGTAATACGTGACATGCTTGAACAGATTTTTTTGTCGACAGAACCCAGATGCCCTTATGTGTTTCCTGGATTTTGGTGAATGTGCGTAAATCGCTGCTCGTAGGAATGGAGAACATGAGAGAGGGGAAAAGAAGTAGCAGCAGCAGTGTGAAACCTGTGAGGAAATGAAAGAGGACTCAACATAAGGAGCGTGTGGGGGGGAAGGAAGGTAGTAGTACTTCTCGCAAGCTTATATGAGTGAAACAGAAATTAAAAATGTCAAAATAATAACTTGTAACAATATGTAGGAATCTTTGAATGCTCAGCAATAGAATAAATTGTGGTGTGGTGATAAGATTGGAAACTTGCTTAGAGACAGCGCTAGCCGACTGACCAATCTCTCATCAATTACTTTTATTTTACCAATATTGAAAAAAACCCCTTCTCTCTTGATCTCATTCTCTTACCTCCTTCTGGAGCAAATTTTTTTTCTAGATGTAGATATTCTGTTATATTTTCCCATCTGTTTACTACCCTTTCCTTGAAATTATTTTTCAGAAGCATCCGGTTTATTCCTAGCTTTGGGATTATCAGCTTTGTGCTGTTAACTAATAGCAGAAGTGCTTTAGTTCCTTTTGAGAATAATTTATGAAGATGGAGCTTTGTGGCTTTAATGTTTCTCTGTCTTTCTCCTCGCATATCCCCCATACTGTAGGTTTGATGAGACGAAAAAGGCAAGTAGAAATGCTGCATGGGAGCACATTGCATTTAAGGTGGGGCAAATTAGACATGATTTATAATTTCGAGGAAAAACAGGGACAGAAGAATACACCCTCTCTTGTCTTTAGGTAGCCAGTTACATTGCCTCCAGCCAGAATTAACCCGCTATCGGTCCAATGTGACCAGGCTACCACCCTTCTGCATCTGGCCAGTCTTTTGTGTTAGGTCTTTCACCAACTCAAGTCTACGCTGTCTCTGATTTGGTGTGGAAAAAGCTGGGTAGTGAAGAATTTGGCCTATGCAAGCAGAAGACATACAATTCTGTAGCAGTGAATCTGTGATATAGAGGTAGTGCGAAATACATCTTAGTTGTTTCCTTTCTTTTTGTGCTTTCTTAGTTGTATGGAGTTTAATATAAGAGAGAAGCAAGGGCAAGGCAGTGGTCTCTCTTGTGCTGAAAGCGGAGTTCCCCAGCCTTTCCTGGGCACGGATAAAAAAATAATGCTGTTTTCTTCTTACCCTGGTTGGTTGAGAGGTCTGCAAACCAGTTCATTTGCATTAAGCGTTACCTGAATTAGAGCCACAAATCTGAGGTCAACACCTCAGCTGTAGAGCTTGGATCCAAACTCCCATCATTTGCTCTTGGCCTGTTGAGGAGAGTAAGAATAGGGGTGAAGCTTTGGCCTAACTTTATGCATCTGCTTGTTCAGTTTATCTGCAGATAGGGTCTGTCTTTGCATCCTTTCAGGACAGAAGAAAAAGCTGTTGCAAGTGTCTGTATGACCTTTGCTAGGATTCCCTTTCTTAGCTTGCTGAGTGTGATGCCATGACTGGGAATCCATGCGGTAACAGATTTTTTGCTTTACAAGGCAGTTCTGACTATCAGATCAAGCTAGTACCTAGCTAACATTCCTGACGGCATTCCTGATGTGACTTGCCGATTCATTGTCGCTGGTGCTCTGTGAGTAACTGATCTTGGGGTTTTGCTGCTGAACTGAAGAAATCAGAAGCTGTTAGATGCTGAAATGTTTAAAAGGTTTTGATCTTGTTATCTAAATGGAGAAACCTATTTGTTTTAGAAAGAATCCACATAAAATACTGCATTGCACGTAGGAGGAGGAGACCATATGCAGGGCAGGATAATGGCAGCATGCTTGTGTCGAAAGTACAAGGAGCGTGGGAGGTTTATACTCAGTTCCCTTTGCTGCAGAGGTTCAACCTGTATTTCCCATCGCCTACAAAGGTGTGTAGATTTTGGGCTGTTTGGGCTGGTGAGAAACATTATCAAATCCTCTGTAAGTTTTTATTGGTAGAAGAAGAAGAGTGTGCATACAACCACTTGGGAGTGCCAGCCTCAGATCTGCTGCCTTTGATTCAGACCTTGACGTTAGCTTCACCACTGACCCATAAAGTCTCCAGAGACAGTTATCCTGCTAGGGGGAATGGTCTCACATTGTACAAAATTCTTATATAGAAAAATAAGAGTAGGTCTCTTGCTTGTCTAATCCCTTCAGTGAAATGTATATTTATGCACTGTAGCATGGTACCAGCAGTGGAAATGACACTGTTATCCATATTTCAAAAAAATGAGTAGCCTGATGGTTCAGGCTCTCTTGTGAGAGATAGAGGACATGATTTTTAAGTCAACTGAGGCAGAAGGATTGTGTCACTGAATGTAATTAAACTTAAGTAATGCATCTCCATGTACATGCGAGCGTTTTTCTGTTCAGAATGATGTGGTGTATTCACCAGTTTTGTTGGTAATGGAAAATGTGGGGTTTTTTTCTTAATATTAGTAACAATTGCTTGTGTCCCTGTAAAAAGAAAAGTTAAGGGGTGTATTTGATTCACAGAGTACTGCTACTTCTCGTATTGTTTCCCTGTACTGAATGTCGTAATGTAAGGTTTAAAAAAAAAAAAAAAATAATTGTGACAACAAAATTGTTAAATCCTTTGGGATGGGAGGGAAGCATGGCAGTCTGGACTTACCTTAAAAATTCCTCCTCTGCTTGAGGTCTGTTTTGAAATGTGTTGTAGCTGCAGGGAGCAAAACTGTTAGCCTATTTAGAAACAGGGTCTGTACAGCTATTTTAGCATCATCTCTCCTGCACAGCTTGCTTGCTTGTCTTCCTTCTCTTAATGAACTGCAGTTTATATGTGCACAGCTGATTTTTGCCTGGCTGGATTTCAGCTGGTCTTGACTGCAAGACAGTGAGTGGGTATAAAGTGGTGATACAGGCTCAGGTAATCTCTGAACTCTGTATTTGGGGAACAGGTAAGGACTTTTGTCTCGCTCCAGAACTGACATTTCTCAGTTTCAGGATAACTGGGGAACATATTTCAGTGTCTGTGGTTAGCAAGTGAAATCTGTGTCCGGAATCCTGTTGTTAGCCAGTAAAACTGTCTCTCCTTGCAGTTGGACAAAATTATTTTAAAAAGCCCCTTTCATAGTAGCTATAGAAGTCTGTCAATAGATGCTTGTCAAATCATCCTTCTGGGAACATTGTGTTCACAACAGAATTTTGCAGCTGCTGAGGTTTTTGTAGGGGTTTTGTCAAAACTCATAACAACAAGTCAGTTCTTTACATTCAGAAATCAGGTTGCTTTTTCAAATTGTTGTCTGCAATGTTGCAGTAATAACCAGTAACTCATGGAGATAGTAACTTTCCATTCAGAGCACTCAAAGCTCTGTGCAGTATGGTTGTATTCCTGAAGGTAAATTTCTGTCTTTTTCACAATGTGGATGGAGCTCTTCATTCTTGTACTAATAGGTGGACTGTTTCAGGTGACTGCCAAATAATTATTCTCAGTGGTTTCTCCTGCACGTCTCTGCAGACTTGGAAATCTGATTTGATGTAGCTGAAGCAATAATACAATTTTTGTCCATCTGTATAGCTTTTGGGTTTTTGTTCGTTTGTATAGTTTTTATTTCTGCAGGGAAATATAGTGGTGGAACTATACAGACTGGTATGTTTGTGTATGTGTGCACTCAGCAAGGGAGCTTTCCTCTATGGATTTTCATCAATATTTAATTAGAGTAATATAATTGTACCTCTACATTTCTGTAGGTAGAGAGGAAAGCCTTTTAAGTCATGTTTGCAGAATGGAGATAATGCTGTTTTAATTTTTCATACTGGCATTTCTGTTGGAAAAGACTTAGGATCTGGCTTAAATACTTGAGAAATTACAATAAGATTTTTCATGACTGTTAAGTTAACTTAAGCTTCCAGTTAGAGCCTAAGAAGTTTAAATCATGTTGGCCTAAATGTAACATCCTTTTACAGACAAAAGAACTTAAAAAAAAAGATGAAGACTGGGTGCTCAGGTGTATGTATGTGCAGCCCTGGATTGAGCTACAAGAGTTTTGTTTGCATTAGCAATATGTTTGGATTTATGCGTGGAGAGTTGTTTAATAGCAGCAGCATATGAAATTCAAGTTAAGTAGAGCAAGGAAATGCCATACAATTGTTAGTGTGAAATCTGACAAATAGAACAATTTTCTACTCTTTGAGTGATTTAAAACCATTTGCAATCTTAATCCAAAAAGGCACTGCTTAAAGCGATGCTCTGCTCTAGAGATGAACAACAGTACAATAATCAGACAGAAATGAATAGTTTCACTTCTCATATGTTATTAGTCTATTGACAGTATTCTTTGTTTCCGCTAGCATTTTATATGGTGCAGCAATCTGGAGGCTTTGGTTCTTCTGCCACAGATTCTGTAAATCATTCTGATTTCTGTGAGCTTCATTTTTCCTCTTGCATACAAAATGGAAATGATATTTTCCTTGCATTTGTTAAGGCCTTCGTTGCCTTGAAGAGAGATTTATAACTGCAAGGCATTGTTAGTTATTATTGTTTACTTTTATTAATATGTGGTGAATTAATAAGTGTAGTATTCAGAAAAGTAAATACATTGGGGAGAGATAAGAGAAGAAAGGAATACCTTTCATCTCCCTTTCCTCTCTGCACTTTATTTAGCTATAGCATTAAGGTTCTCATCAAAACCAGCATTTCAGATACCCTAGTCTGGGAAGCAACCAAGGTACATGGGCAGGTATGATGAAAACTAAGATTTGAGGCTTTTTTTCATTTTTAATAGGAAATGTTTAACAAAAGGATATAGATAGGGAATAAAATATGACAAAAAGGATAAAATTCACTGGCTTTTGAGGCAGGTTGCCTATCCATGCAATTTTGAATAAACTTTCTAAGCAGCTGGTGTCTGTCACTAATAGAGGAAAGAACTCTTCATACTAGCAGAAGTAAGTTAGGAGGGGTGATTTTCACTGGAATTATACTTGATTGTGCAAAGATCTCTCCAAGTTATTTTCCTTTATGTCCTGTCCTTGCTTCATTGATCATATAACTGCAATTTCCAGAGAGATTTAAGCCTCACTTTAAATATAATTAGGAGGCAAATGTGCCCGGGTATGGCAAATTGAAATACCGGGCAGGTTTGTAGCTGAGATCATATGGAAAAAGGCAGGGAACTAAGTCGTATGAGGTAACATTGTATACCCATCTGGCTAATGGGGAAGTGCTGTTATAAATATCAGAGCACTTGCTGGGTTTCAGAGATAAGTAGTTAAGAACAGTCAAATAAAGGGGTAAAGGAAGGAACGTTGTCAAGGATAGGCAAAGATTAAAGGTTTATTCTTTGATACCAACATGCAACATGAAGTTGTATATATCACCTGTTAGGTTAATATGTCCATATAATATTACAACATTAGTAATGTTTAAGTGGAACAATTGTTTCTGTCTTTCTGACTTTATCTAGTACTTTTTCATAGAATCATAGAATGCTTTGATGTGGAAGGGACCTTTAGAGGTCATCTAGCCCAACCACCCTGCAGTGAGCAGGGACATCTTTAACTGGATCAGGTTGCTCAGAGCCCTGTCCAACCTGACCTTGAATGTTTCTAGGGATGGGGCCTCCACTACCTCTCTGGGCAACCTGTTCCAGTGTTTCACCACCCAGGGTGAAATTTCAGGGCATGTACGTCTACGCTTGCATGTATTTTGCAGTAGTCTGCCTGCTACAAAGAGGCAGAGGTAATGCATCGTTTGTGCATGCCATCGGGAGCTAAGACTGTACTCTGAAAGTTTGTCATGTGAACCAAGCGGGCAATATTTATTAACTCTCTTAATAGGTTCCTTAACTGAAGCACAACCCCACACAAATACTGTAGGTATTTGGCCTACGGGATTTTCTAAAACCATTCTCCTGAATCTGAACTGCTATCTAAAGAATCAGACTTTAGTGCATCTTTGGGTTATCTTTTCAAATAAGGGATATTGAAGTCCATAAATAGCAGTGGTGATATCTGCTAGCATAAAACTCCTTCCAATTTCTAGATGATATACTGAATTCCATTACTAATTTGGAATTTAATTTGGAACATTGAGAGAGTTCCTACACCTGCCATAGATAAGTTCCTGCAATGTGGCTTTGATGCAGGGGTGGAGAGTAGAGCTGCGTCAGGCCCTTCTGCTCAAACAGTTCCTAATCAAACTGAAGCTGTTAAGGTGTAGTCATATGGGTAGCGTGCAAGAAACTTTTCTTATCTCTTTGGCCACAGCTTGACTCGCTGGGGAGATTTCCCTGCTTTCTGAATCATCTTCAGAGGAAGTTCCTGCTGTGCTTCCCTGTCAGGGACACCTCTTCTGTCAGGATGCATCAGCAAGTTTGGACTCAGTTCCTGCTTAGACTGGCAAGGGGAGAGTGTGGTGTCCCCTCAGCCACAGAGAGCTGGGCCTGCTGGATTGCCAGGTGAAGCCCGAAACAGGAACCTTATTTCACCATTTTTTATTTCTCTGCCACTCATTAATGTGCTAATACATTATTTGTGGCCCTTTTCTCATGTTTTTAAGGGTCTTCCTCCTTCTCCCTACTGTTAGAAGTGAGGGGTTAGTAAAGCAGGGATAGCTCAATACATGTAACTTATGTATAAAGGCTCTTGAAGACATTTGGCAAGAAAAAAGGTTTTGACTTTTTCAAAAAAGAGGTTGGTTAGATCTAGTTTCTTTTGGCAGGTGTCAGGATAAAAAGCTACAGCCACCCAAGAGTTAAGCCACTCGCTTTAGGAAAAATATGAAGTAGAGATATAGTGCCAGCATCATTTAGCTCTGTTATTAATTCACATACAAGGGCTGTAATGCATAAGATTTGTGTGTGTATGTGTGGGTTTGTATGAATGTCAATTAGCATGAGCTGGGATGGAGTTTCTGCTGAATTGAAGACAAAAGGTTTTGGTGTTGTGCCAATTTTGATGCGCGCTCCTGCAAAATAAAACTTTCTCATTTTACTAAGTAGCTGTTGTAATGAAGCAGTCTTGGCAATGATATACGTGGTTCTTGTTATCTATGCAACAAATTTACAAGTTAGGAGAAGGCTCCCAACTTTCACAGCAGGTTTGTGCTGAAAAGGGAAATCATATGCCTCCTCCCTGTTTTTAAAATAAGCTTGGTGTATTTACCATTTGGATCTTCTGATGTGGTGTCTGCAGAAATTGGGGGCTGAAGCTGACAGCCTGGGAGGTCCTCTCCAGTTCCCTGTCCTGGATTCTCTTTTGGCAATTAAATGACAATAAATTAACATTTACTGGCATTACTGTTTCATTATAGGACAAACAAGAGACTTGGTTCGAGAAAGGAAGATAAAATGTTTCAATCTATGAAGTGGTGTGTTTTCTTTAAAATAAATATGGTGGAATATTGAACTGTGACATATAATCTGATTTTCCTAAAACCGAAACAATTTCCAAAGCAAAAATACAGTGTTGGAACACAATTTTGCTTTTTGTCTTAAATCTGGAAATCCTTTCAGAATTAGTTTATTGGAAGTGCTGAAAATATTTGTTCTTCTGACTTAGAGAAAATACATATTTTTGAAAACTCTGATGTGTACACGTAATCCTCTTCTTACTAAAAATGAGGATCTGATTGCTTGTGCTAGTTAACAAAATGCTAGTGTGCAGGATCACTGGTAGCTATTCTTTCTGAATGAAACAGGAGGCTAAAACATTTCCTTGGAAGTTTCTATGTTTTTTGACTTCCATGTCTTGGTCAAACTGTAGCTTAATTTTTACTTTCTGCTGTCTTAAATCCTCCAGGCCTGCAGTTTCAATACATATTTCTTCATTTCCTTCTCTGAACTGTTTACATAGCACTGATAATAATGGTTACAGAGCAGCTGTATGCCTCCTAGCCCCTGAGCGAGTAAATATTAGTGAATCTCTACTATAACACATTTTGAATCCCTGGTAAATTGAAATAGTTTGTTTTATGAAGAACTATTACATTATTGGAGATCTTTCTACATCCAAAAAGACAGTCACTGGGGGCATGAGTGAGCACAGCTTTGTAAACTTGTAATATTGCACAGCTCCAACATTTTAAAGTCAATATGCTTCACTGCCTGGCTTGCTGAAATACTGAGTTTACTATAGTTATGATTGTAACCAGGATGAATAATTTTGTGCTCTGTCAGTGTGTCACAGATTGAACTTGTGAACCTGAACATGAAGCAGCTCTGAGGCTTGCCAGAAAACTTTCATGAACTTTGTTAAGTACAGATCTAATACCGGGTACAGACCACTAGTGTTAAGAACATGAGTGAGTAGCACCATAAATGCTTATCTTAGTAAGTAAGTATGAAATAAGAGTATAAAAATTCCCTCTTTAAGAAGGGAAAAGCAGAGAGTTCTACTGATGTGGAGATTTTCTGGAGGGTGTGAAAGTTAACCCCAAGACTTAGAACAAAGATTTCTTTTCAGCTTCGGTGTCAGCATATATGATGATGCTGTGCAGTGTCGGCCTCTGTGTTTAGCCTATTTCATTTCTCGTGAATTAACTTGAGCAGTAACAGTCTACTTTGTCCCATCTTCTGAAGACAGAAAGTGACTTGTGAAGGGAATTTGGGAACTATTCTTTAACTGCACATCTACCCAGCTCCAAGGTGTTCTAAAAAGTGAATCAGCTGATAACTCCTCTGTTACAAAGAAATGCAGGTATGGTCTAAAAGCTTTGTGCATGTTCTTAACTGAGCCTGCATACTTTCCATGAAGTTAATTTTCTATTTAAGTAATAATTATAGAATGTTTATAAAGTGCATATGCACACATTCTGGATGTTTCCCCATCACTGTACCTTCATGTTTTTATTTGATGCCCTTTTTTGAGGGACTGCAGGCAGAGGATAGAGTGCAACAGTAGGCTGTGGTTTTTTGCAGTAAAAGTTAAGTTCTGTCTTTTCTGCCTTCAGAGGCTGTGAAAGCTGTGCTGTGCAGCTCCACGGCAATCAAGATGTGGTAGGAAGACATTGATTTATTACAATACAGTACGAAATAAGAGCTGAATGCCATTTCCTCTGAGCAGCCAGCTCTTGGTTTCAGGGCCTTAAAAACCCCAACCTGTCAGGTATTTAGTAATGTTTACTAGAGACAAATAATGAACAATACACTCAAGCACTGGCAAGTGAAAAAAAAAAAGATATTTCTTGTCATAGCACAACCTGTGTTCCATCCTTTTCCTGCACTAATGAACCAAAGTAGGCCAAATTGCTCTCTGGTGTACTACTCATGTATAGTTTAGTATTTTATAACAGGATTTGTTAGTATCACAGGCAGAATTTTTTCCCAGTGACTTGATTTCATTTTTTTCTCCTAGCCTAATGTCAGCACTTCCATGGTGTTCTTAAAAGAAGATTGTCAGGTTGATTCAGACCTGGTTTCAGTCATCTGTGATGCTGTGAGTGCTGAATTTCACAAAAAAATGGTCCTGGTGAGGGGGAGGAAGACAGTACTTAAAAAGCACTTTAAATCTCACATCTGCATTACTTGATGTGTCATGTGTGGTCTCTGGGCCGTATTAGAGACTATAGCATTAATAAATTTATTCTACAATTAACATCTCTTATGACTTATAGGGTATTACAAGAATATTGAAAGTATTGTGACCAACAGCCACTTAGGCTCAAATGCGCATTCCCGCTGGAAATCATGGTGGAGGTGTAGACTCAGAGGAACACTTACTGGGGGGGAAGAGTTTTCCTTGCTGTGTTTACATTGCTTGGTAGCACAAACCAGATCAGTTCAACCAGAAAAGAAAGAGGGAAGAGGAACAAGCATCTTGAACAAATGTTCACCAACCACATACCTAAATTTCTTGTTCAGATCCATTTCATATCACGATAAGAATTGAGTAGCAAAAATTGTTCTCTCAGTCTGTCACTTTCATAGAATAGATTGGGCTGGAATGGACCTTTAAAGGTTGTCTAGTCCAGCCCCCCTGCAGTGAGGAGGGACATCTTCAGCTAGATCAGGTCGCTTAGAGCCCCATCCACCTAACCTTGAATGTTTCCAGGGATGGGGCATCTACCACCTCTCTGGGCAACCCGTTCCAGTGTTTCACCACCCTCATTGTAAACAATTTCTTCCTTATATCTAGTCTGAATCTACCCTCTTTTAGTTTAAACCCATTACCCCTTGTCCTGTTGCAACAGGCCCTGTTAAAAAGTTCATCCCCATCTCTCTTATAGGCCCCCTTTAAGTAC
>VZTL01059912.1:0-11195 GCA_013400535.1 Scopus umbretta
ATAATGCATATGCAAAAGTAGTATAATTTTTGGCAAAATTCAAAGGGCATTTCATTGTGACAGAGTAGTTTCTTTATGGTAGTTTTTGGTTTCAAGTGCACTAATCATGCTTTTCTTGAGTGCTCTGTCTTCCATTTGAAGACCTCTCAGCATTCATTTATTAAATATTCAACATGTTGAGAGAGCCAGGCAGGCTGAGGTGCAGTGAGTTATCCTCAGTAGTTTTTAAGTTGTTCCACATGATAAGTGCTTCTGTTTTAGCACTTACTTTTCTGTTTTGTTTTTTAAATTTGAGAGAATTTGAGACCTAGGTTCTCAGTAATTTTCTGCAACTGTTGCTCAAATCGGAGATTCTAACTAGATGTAAAAAAAAACAGTGACTTTTTGTGTCAGAAGTTTATGCCAGAATTAAGCTGGCATAAGCTGGCAAACTGTTGGTCAAGGTCCCTGCAAGTACATCTTTGGTTTTCTGTTTCCTGCTATACCAGCGGTTCACCAGATTTCTGTCCCATGGGGACTGAGCTCAAAGTCTAGAAAGATGCTACAAATGGAAAAACATAATTCGATCCTCCTTTCCCACCATGTGCTCTCTTGTTTTCAGTGCGAAGGTACAATGTAGTATGTTTTCTGTCTACAGAAAAAACAGAATTGATGGTGTTCTTGCTAGCCAGTTTCTTTGGTCATCTTTTTGAGAAACCAAAGAAACATTCTTCTGCGTGAACAAGGCAGTTTTTCTTTGTGGTATAGTGCTTCAGTTAATGATTTCTCTTTGTAAAATATCATAACCTTCTGTAGTCATGGCTGCTCTACAGATAGCAATAATTGAATAATGCTGTTCAGAGTTTCTTGATAACAAGGCCCTTCTGTGGGATTGGGCCTGGTTAATGAGTGCTATTGCTGACTCACTGGCATTTTTAGGAGAGTGTGCGTATTTGCTCATTATAAGGGACTGCTGGTACTTCACATGCATACCAGCAACAGTTAATGCAAAGGCATGATAAAAAGGGAAAAACTCCAAATTTGACTCTGATTAGAATGTACCAAGCATCTGTTTGAATAAGTCTGATTTTTTGGACATCTATTATGGGTTGGAATTCCAGGAACATGATTCCCCTCTTCTGTTAATGTGTCTGCTATTTGACTTGGTAGCACATCTGTATTCTGTCTTGCTGGTTTTAGTAGTGCTCCTACTATGTGTACAGATCCCAGTGCTTGTGCCTTGGTGAGAAGGAACAGCATCCTGTGCTCTGCAAAAATTGATTTAAAAGTTATGCTTTGTCCATATATGATGATAATCTTGTTTGAAGATGTTTTCCTTTCCTATAGGGTTTTAAAGCATTTTCTCCAATATGACTGAGTTGTTTTCAGTTGGGACGTCAGTGGCTTTATGTCCAGCCTGTTCCTGGCCTCCCTGTTGAGTCTGCCAAGAATGTGTCAGACAGTGCCAAAAGTAACTATGGGGTTTTGGTTTGTAGATGCTAGAAACTGGTTTCTATTTTAACCTTCAGAAAGGGTGTTATAACTGACAGAGAGTGGAGGATTTTAAAAATATCTTTAGCATGTCCCTATGAAGCTGGCAGCTTTGTTGTCCTGCTGGAATGCCTGACAGAAGGGTCAAGAAAGTTGAGCTCTCTTTCAGGGTCGAAAGCGTGCCTCACCAGGAGAGCAATGCACAGAGTTTCCAACAGTGGCTGGGACCCTCGGATACCTCCCTTTTCAAGTACATGTTAAAGAGGCCTGATCCCTACTGGGAAATTGTTCTGCACTTAGTGAAAATCTGGACTCTTAGGGTTCCCACATTATGTCCTCAGAAACTGTGGGTCTCAGGACTTGAAGTCCCCTTTAAATGCTGTCAGCAGAAATGTCTAAGGCTTAGACAGGTCCAAACCCCAAAATTATAGCAAAAAAGTCTAAGTATAAAGGAACATTTGAGTTTCTGCTCTAGAAATTCAAGACTGTTGCTTTGTCTTAGAAATCCTTTTTTAGGGAATTCTGTAAGATGTTAGGAAAAATGCCAAAATTAATGGATGTAAGAGAGAGGGATGTTACTTAACTATGTTAGAAGAGGGACCCCTAGAAAACTATTCCTAGTGTCTCTACTGAACTGTGTGATCTTAAACAAGTCCTAGAAGCATGGCCAAGCCCCTGAGCCATATCATACAATTAGTTACCTAACAAATGTGTTGCGGAGCTCAGTTTAATACTTACGTGCCATGAGCAAAGTTCTGTAAAAATGCCCACAATTTACTGAATATGAAAATGCTAACCAGTGCTTTGGACTGATATGGGATTACTGCAAATCATAGCCCAAACATGTACATTAGATATTCAGATATAATATACAGATATTCAACATTGTCTACTTCAGGAATCTAACTGGAGATGATTAAGTCCACAGTCTGGTCTTCTGGAGACAGATAAACTCTTGCAGAGGGTCCATTCAGTGTCAGTACTCTGAACTTTCTTCTGCATGAGTCCTTCCTTTTACATTGGCCACACTAAGTGCTTGATTTGAGTATCTGAAGTACGTTCCGTGAATACTCTCCAAAGAGCTCAGCCTCACAAGGAGTGGGCTTGAGTTCTGCTCTAGTTCTCTTTCAGAAAAATTTCCTTTGCCCAGTAACATGTAGGTTTGCTCAGTTCCTTAGTGCTAGCAAGTGAAATTGCCACAATAGGCTATACCAATGTAATCCAGTCTATCTATTTTGCATCTTTAACCTGAATTTTGGTCAAAACTGTTAAACAAAGTGTGCCTGTATAGCTTAAAGAAAGAAAAATACAGCCTTGTACCGCTATCTGACTATGGGAAATGGATTTATAATGAAGCACTGAGGAACAGTATGTGTAAGATACAGGTGGGATGGGAGACACTTAACAGAGGTCAGACTGGTGAACGCAAAAGTGCAAAACACTGGCTTGTTGCACAATTCCATTGGCTTTAGTTTGTGTGGCTAGCATGTATGCAGTGATAAGCCAATTCTTCCTGATCTTTGCAGTACTGTGGTTGCAGTGGGCAGTCTTTACAAAGGGTTGAATTGTTCTTAAACCACAAATGCAATATATTGCACATGAGGGAGCTGTTGACTATGCAGAACATGTGTCAGTGTCTTGCCTTTTCTCTTCCTGAACAGACTTAGCTGCTTTGGAAAACAGAAGGCTTTCATCACTTATTGCATAGAATCACCTATTTCACAGAATCATGGAATGGTTTTGGGTTGGAAGGGACCTTAAAGATCATCTAGGTCTAACCCCCCTGCCATGGGCAGGGACATCTTCCACTAGAGCAGGTGGCTCCGAGCCCCAGCCAGCCTGGCCTTGAACACATCCAGGGATGGCGCATCTACAACTTCTTTGGGCAACCTGTTCCTGTGCCTTACCACCCTCATAGTGAAGAATCTCTTCCTTATATCTAATCTAAATCTACCCTCTTTCGATTTAAAGCCATTACCCCTTGTCCTATTACTACATGCCCTCTCCAGCTTTCTTGGAGGCCCCCATCAGGTACTGGAACGCTGCTATAAGGTCTCCCTGGAGCCTTCTCTTCTCCAGGCTGAACAACCCCAACTCTCTCAGCCTGTCTTCATAGGAGAGGTGCTCCAGCCCTCTGATCATCTTCGTGGCCCTCCTCTGGACTTGCTCCAACAGGCCCATTGTTTTCTTACGCTGGGGGCCCCAGAGCTGAATGTAGTACTCCAGGNTTCTCATACTAAGTCCAAAACCACAGCACTATAGCAGCCACTAGGAAGAAAATGAACTCTGAGTTAAGCTGAAACCAGGACACCTGACCCATGTGCAGGACCTTGCACTTGGCCTTATTGTGAGACTTCATGAGGTTTGCACAGGCCCACCTATCAAGCCTGTCAAGGTCCCTCTGGATGGCATCTCTTCCCTCCAGCATGTCAACCGCAGCAGACAGCTTGGTGTCAGTGGCAAACTTACTGAGGGTGTACTTGATCCCACTGGCCCTGTTGCCGACAAAGATGTTAAACAGTTCTGGTCCCAATACCAGGACTTTCAGGTTCCCCATCCTCTTTCAAACAGTATCTTGAAAAGCAATGCAATGCCAGTGTCACAGTGTAGTGGACAAGAGCTGAAGGCAGGAATAGATCTACAGTTGTTACTGTTGATGGCTGTGGCCATACAGTTGTCGCCAGCAACAGAGAATGGCCTTTGCCCAGACACCCCTGTGGTTGTAAGGGGAGACTCTCATAAGAATAAGAATCCTGCATAAGAAATACTAATCAAGAGAATTTTTTCCATGTTTTAAATGGAAGATGACATAAAGCAGATCTGAGACCTGGTGAAACTCCCACCCTATATAAATGCATAGATAAACAGGATAGATGTGATAGATGGCGATTGTGGACTATTGAATGGCTCCTGTTGGTAACCTCAGGGAGCCCATACTTAAGGATCAAATGACTCACAGAATTGGTATCTGGGCTGTTCAGTGTTAGGTTCCTGATATGGATCTTGCTTATTGTCAGTATCTCATATCAGTTTATCTGTGATGAAGACAATTGGAAGAAATGCATAGGATAGTGCCCCTTTAGTTTCTATTGTGCAGTTTCCCCTGAGTAGCATAATTTTTGATAGAGGGGGCAAGCACCAAATGTAAATTTTCCTCTAGTTTTACAGAGGGTCTCTCAAACACAAGGTTGAACCACACTTAGAAAATAGTGGTCCTTCACAGGAGACAACCTTATCCTAAATTTCAAGAGGGGACTGCTGGAGTTGCCTGCTAGTGGTTGTGGACAAGCATTAGATCCTTCTAATTGAGCCTTCTGGCAAATGTAAATCCTCTCCCCTCACGTGCACAGCTGGCTATTTGAACCAGCATGATGGATGTTCTGTGCTGCTACCTAAAAGACTCGTAGTCTCTTGGGCTCATTAGCCAGAGGTGTTCATCTTTAAAACTGGCTCTGCTTGCAGGCTGTGATTTTTCCTTCAAACCAAACAGCTCCAAGAAGGCTGTGATCAGACCCTAGAAGGACACATTTCACTCTTAGAAAGAAAAAGCAAGAGTTGTCCTCCTTATTCTGTTTCAATATATCCTTAAATATTTCATCAGGTGCTCTTCTACGTTATAGTATTCTCTCCTGCAAATAGCTTTACCTTTTCCTTTGGGTTTTCACATACTGGCATACTTACATTTGTGTGAGCAGTATCATGCTACACTGACTTTTGTTAAATATTATATTCCTGAAATACAAATACCGAAGTGTGTTTACATATATCACTAAGAGCTTATTGGGAAACCAAGTTAGCTTTGTAACAGCCGAGGCATTCATTTGCATCATCTTTTTACTGTGGACAATCAAAACAAATGAGTCAGACTCATTCTTGCTAATTGTCCCTGTCCCTTATGTAGCATTAGCTCCATGCAACTGTTAAGTGCAAAAGCTGAAAAGAAATGTTTTATTAACATAAGAACTCTTCCTGCCTTTGAAATTTCAGAGTCCTCAGTGAACTGAGTTAAAAAATTCTGTTCCTGTATTTTCTTTATTGTAAGGTGAGATGCTGTAATCACATCAGACACTGCAGGTTTTTGTGTGTATACTAGTATACACAAATATATATAAAAATAGATATAATTCTAAGTGTATACTTATACACACAGAGACATGTATATATGTATGTTACTCCTCCTTTTTCACTGAAGGTTTGTAGTCAGATATACACAGTGGATTAAATAAGTTGCTATGGGTGTAAATTATACTAAATGATTAAACAGCCCAGCTGTCTGTGGTCAAATGCAGCATCTCACCAAATGCTTCTCCAAAATAAAAATTCTTCCAAGGAATGATTTATAATTTAGACCTGTGAAAAGGTTTCCTGGATAGCATTTGTTTCCCATGTGTAATGTGGTTTGAAATCTACTTTCTGATCCAACTTTTTGCAGTTGTCTCTGAAATGGGCTTGGTGATGGATGCTGGCAAACCGCCTAAAGATGACTAGATATTTTGCCTCTATAACATATGTCTCCGGAGTGGTGAGTTAGTGTCTAGCATCATGTTAATGTCGCAAAGTAAAGGAAGTGGGGTGAGAGAGTCACTAATCAAAAATGACTTGAGCTGGACTCACAGAAGAAGAGCTAGGGAGACAACTGCCCAGCCTGGATTTTCTTCTGTGAAACCTTAAATCCCTTCTCAGAAGAGATCTTGATCAAGCAGAACAACCTTTGAGATTTTTCTTCTTTCTGAACAGGAGCAGAATCAAAATGTGTTGAAAACTTTGATGAAAACAGATGTGTGTTAAGAAAATCAAAATGTCAGGGTGGGTCAGAGTGAGGTAGATTGTCAGTGTGGTGGTGGGACCACTTGGTCTAGGATGTAGAAGGTGCTGGAGCACACCTCTGCCCAGAGGAACAAAAGCATGTGGTCTTCATCCTTTATTATTTTCAGCGTCTCTTTTTCAGAGCCTCAGTGTCCTGTGCATAGTTAAGTCCCGCTCATCAGGATACAGATACATGAAACCTCTTCTACTCTCTCATGCCGACACAACCTCCAATGCAGTGTAGTTCGGTAACTGCAGGTGAAAATGTTCTTACCATTAAACCCCATGGAGCTGGGCATCTTGCCACTTTTGTGTGGCTCTGTTTTTTTTAGTTTCCCATAACTGAAAGAACTGGTAACTAACCTGGGCCAGTCCCAGTCCACTGTCTTTGAGCTGGCTATAGCATTCTGGCACTATGCAGTGATCATTATAAAATCATACTTTTTCTACCAATAGAGAATTACTCCAAGAAAGCTTTGCCTTGTGTGAAGGCTCAACTTTGAGACTCTGGATCACTCTCCTAGCTGTGTTGCAGCCTTCCTGGGTGCCTTCAGAGCCTCTTTCTCTTCTGGTGAGATTTTCAACCTATCTACAGGAGAGAGGCGCTAAATTCCTCATTTTTACTTCATGCAGTGATTTGCACAGTACTACTTTGTCCTCATTTGGAATATGCTTGATATCTTGAAGTCCAGAGAGAAAGAAGTAGATACTATTACTTGCTATGCTTAGAATTGGGGATATCCTATGAATATTCAATAGAAGACTGATTTTGAGAAGGCTATTTCTCCATTAAAAAACAGAATTGCACACTGTGACTTGTGCATGTAATTTTACATTACAGACTAGGTAATTGTTGTCAGATTGCTTTGAATAATGAATAAATTCAAGGAGACTGAAATCTGTTCAGACACCTAGCAAAGATGCAAGAGCAAAATTCATCAAGTTAAAGGTTTGCAATGCATTGCTTTTTGTGTTTCAACCCAATGTTTCACTTACATCCCTGGTGGTCAGAGGGTCTTCCACTCTGATAGGAGAACTGTGTGACTTCCACACACCAGTGATGCTCCTGGCTGACCTACAGTCAATTCAGTGCAGATGGCAGGTTTGTGTCTCTCTCCCTCATCTCCCTCAGATGTGTCGCCAGTAGGAGCAGCAGCCTTCATGCAGCAAGGCCTGAGTCTCAGTCCAGCCCCACCACTCTGTTTCTGGTTGTGGCCAGTATAAATGGCTATATGTAGCTAGTATAAATGGACTATATTTAAACTATACATCCGCTACCAACCAAAGTTGAGAACAGACTATGGGGACCTTTGGTCTGACCCAACCTTTTTTGTCCTAAAATTACTAAAATATCTAAGGAGAACATGAGAACATGAAAAGATACTTGTCTATCCTCTGCTGTTTGAAGTGCAATAATTTCCTGAGATGGCGATAGTACTTAATACCCTCAGATGCACTTTCTTCCATGAAACTGTCCAGTAGCCTTTTGAATTCATGCTGGTATAAACTTACGTATCTGCAACAACATGCAGGCAGTGATTCCTACAACTTAGCCACACGTGGTGTGAGGAACCACCTCCATTTGTTTATTCTTACCCTGCTGGCTGTTAGTAGTTTCATCCAAAGATCCTCCATTCTGGTATGGAAGGAAAGGACAATCATCCCCTCTTCACCCAGTCTGACATACCACTCATCTTTAAAAATGCTCCTGCAGTGTGAATACAGAACACTGATTTTATTTTTAGGTATAACAGATTAAAACAAATATTTTCTACCTTGGCTGATCAAATTAAGCAACAAGAAGTGGCCTGCCTTTTCACAGCATGCCCTGCTATTTTGCAGCTTCCAGATAAGACTTTTGAGTTAGGTACAATGTATTTTCTCTATTTTCTAAATCTGAGTGCCCAGGTTACAAAATTTTTGTGCGCTCTTTGATTGGCCTTTCAGGATTGTTAAAAAAAAAGGGGGGGGTTGGGGTTTCCGTAACGTTAGCAGCACTGGCTCAGACACACAAGGAACACATCTGCAGAGGGCGAAGGTATAGTTTTTCACGTAATCAATTTTCTCACTACAACCAGACTGTGACAGACTGGAATGAAAACTTTAAAAACTTCAGTCAGCCTCTGGCTCTGTGCAGAAACTCTTGCCCTGTCAAACCTACAGGGGACATTTGTTTGTTTGCCTGAAAGGCAGAAGACCATTTAGAGGCTGGCACTTTATTCACTGTGGTCATTGCACCTCCGGAAAGATATGAACAATATGCGAATGTGCTCCAGACTGATTTGGGCTCCAAACATGCAATGAGTAATATTTTTTTTTCTCCCAGCCGACAGTAGAAAGCAGGGCTGTAAAAGGTCTGCCTAGCAGAGGATGGTATGAAGGTCTTTAAGAGACATAGCAGAAAACAATTTTTGCAGAACACAGCATGTCGGATGCAAGTTGAAACAATCCAGGATGAACATGCTGCAGCCTAAGGTCCAGGCATGGTTTATTTAGGATAATTGCCCAGTAGGGAGTTGTCCCTTTCCACAGCACACTGGAAAGTCTGAAAGCACTAAAAGTATCATCTTGCAATATTTCAGAGTACCTTGATCAAGATAACGAATACCTTCAATTTTCCCTGGCTTCATTTCTGTGCGAATACCTTCAATTTTCCCTGGCTTCATTTCTGTGTTAGAAGTCAGCAATCTGCAGGACCTCATTCTCATACTAAAGGGTAATATTATTACTACAGAGCAGCTGGACTGCTAGTTAAACAAAAAATCCGTTACATCTCCAAAAATAATATAGCTGAATTCTCACCTGTTAGAGAATTATATATCTTGATAATGATTTTAAGGGTGGGTAGGGGGGAATTATTTGTATTTTCTTCTTGTTTCAGTCAACTGAGTGCTAGAGAGCCCTCTTGTGCTGCATGCTATACACACACTGCACAAAAGGAGCGCCTTGCCATAAAGAGTTTCCAGCCTGAGCAGCGGAGAAGACACTTGTGTTTGTAAGGGGACAGAAGGAACAGTAAGTCGTCTCTGGGCAGTATGAAGGACAGGGCTTTTGGAGTGCAGCCAGCTGAAGCTCGGCCACTCTCTCTAGCCATCACACTTGAAGAGACACCAGAAAAAGGTTCCTGATACTCAGGTATGTTATGGGAGGTTTCGTAAATTGAAACCTCAATTCCCATTGTTGTTAGTGCTATTGCGACGCATGACACATGGTCCTGTATCCACCATCTTTCTCCTTCATGTTGTGAAAACTGGTGCCTTAGACAGAGCTTCCAGATTAAGAGATTAGGTTTAGTTTTCTCAAGGAACAAATTTTATTTGATAGAGTCCACATTTTAGAGACTAAAATTTCTTGCACTCAGTGAACTTTTGCTGAATGTCCAGAGTCCTGAGGTAACCCTGTCTTCCTCTCCACAGATGTCTGCCCACAGCCATCCTCTGGGAGACTGGTCAGGGAGTCTGGGAAGCCCCAGCCTTCAGTGACACTGATACCTGGCTTCGCTGTTGGTATTAGAACAGAGGCAGTTTAGCGGAGCTGTTCCAGCGTCTGAGCAGCTTCCTGCTAACTGGAGGACTGGGAAGAAAAAAAGATTTCCTCTGATTCAAACTGAAACCAAATTCTGTAAAAGATGACGTTGCCTGTAAGCAGGAAACCCCCTTTCCTAGCTGTCCTCAGTTCTAACTTGGATCCTTGGATCCTCTCATCTGAAGTCAGGATACCTGTGCTTCTTGACTTCTGTAGTTTCAGTACACAAAGAAGATGTATAAAGACAGTTGATTATATTGATTGATGTTAATGGGAGGTGCAGAAGGGAATTATATGCATTTAACTTACTAGTGTGTCTCCTAACACTGTCTCTAAATCACTGGGAAAGTCAGACTAGATTTTAACAGATGGTGTTATAGAGCTCCCGAAACAAATAATCTGACTACTGTGGTTGGAAGGGAATTTACTCTGTCAAAGCCTAGATGGGTTTTTAAGTAAAAAAAAATATGTGGCAATTTCAGAGATTTATACAATGTGTAGGCCAGAAGCAAAGGTTAGGTCTTTCACTCTCACATCACATGTAACTCAGGCAATAGATTTTCACTTAGTTTCTCCTGTCTTCTTACATGACATCAGATTCTACCACATTATCAGGTAGCTCTTCAGGTCTGTCTTCTCCCTCACCAAACTTTCAGGTCTTCTTGTTTATTATACACTGTGCATGTTTCAAATGTCATCACCATAGAGAATGCAATATAGTATTAGATAGTGCAGGTTTCAAGGAAATAACTCACTCATTCTTCCCAGCACTGCTAATGAGGGTATTACAGGCATTTCTCTTCCACCTCTGAACTTCAGACTGGCTGTCAGCTGTTGTACTGTGCTTAGTTTGGTTTGAAAAGTATTTGAGTTAAATTTTTGTAACTGTATCTTACAACTCTGTTCTGTTGGGCCTATTAAATGAGTGAAGTGGTGTCTTTAGTATACTTTCCCATTAACATTTGGCACATGTAAATTTGAGAACAAAATTGGTATCAATATTTGTTATGTAGCTTTTAACTGCCTGGATGCTACTAATTCTTTTAGGGCTTTTGTGCCCTAAGTCCCAGGATCATCACATAAGAAAATCCAGAGAATTGTCCCCTCAATACCCTCCCTGCACCATGCAGAAGACCCCAGACAGGATTTTATCCAGGGACACTTCTTAAGCCCACTGTCTACTGTGGCCAGTGTCAATGGCTCCCTGTGCCAGCACTCCTGATCCCCAGCTCAGGTAAGCATTCTGCATTTTTATACCTGTCTTCAGGGTGGGATCTGAGAGGGATGAGTGAGCCTTCTGGTGGAATTAGAATCATAGAACCATAGAATCATTAAGGTTGGAAAAGACCTCTGAGATCATCTAGTCCAACCGTCAGCCCAACACCACCATGCCT
>VZTL01059912.1:11240-22473 GCA_013400535.1 Scopus umbretta
CTATCCCAGCTGAAACTGGGACACCTGGGGATATTTGTGACTGGATTCATAAACACAGGCGAACAAATGAAAGCAGATACACAAGACTACTGTGGCACATTAAAAATTTTTGATTTAGTGACATTTTGATTTAAGAAACCCACAGAGTTAATCTTGATTTTATGCAGTGTAAATGCTTCATTTATTATGTACTTTTCTGTAAACGTAAGTTGACAACATAAAAATTCTAGAAAGCTTCCTTTCATTTTTGTTCCTCCTACTCCTGTAATTCTGTCTTTTATTTATAAAGTCTTCCACTGATCTTACTTGGAAGCTCAACTACAGAGACAGCATAGTGGAAAAGGCTTTTGAACTAGGGGCTTCTGAGAGGCAGAAGAGAGTAACAGAAAGATGAGTGTTGGTCTTTGTCTACTGGAAGCAAATAAAACCCTGCTGACAGTCCCCCTGCCACTGTTCTGTCAATCCTGGAAGCCAGGGGAATAGTTCTTATTATAGTACACATTTCCTTTGAAAATGTAAAAGACCAAATACTGAGCATAGTACATAAGATGTCAGTGATTCACCTTCCTCTGCATGTATGTGATTTTTTTTTCCATACTACTTCCCCCCGATATTACTCATTAGGCTTTGAACTGTCTTATTTTCCCAAGCTGGCAAGCTCCTAGCATTTCTCTGGCTAAAAATTGTCTCAGAATTGTGGTGTCAGGATAATCAGCACAATATTTCAAACCTCTCTAACAGAAAAAAAATACTTCACAGTCTTAAAACACTTCTTTTTTCCAATTCTTTTTTCTGTCAGTATTTTCAGCTTTATTGTAATGTGAATGAAAATGAAGGACTCTTGCCCTCAGGATGCTTGTTAGAGCTCCCAGCGGAGGTGCATGACTTCATTTGCCATCGACTCCTATGTATTTTGGAAATGGGACTGAGTCTAAGGATTTTGATGAAACACACTACCAGCCACTAAAACTAATAATCGTACTGGATACCAAAATCAGGTAAACAATATACGCATTGGTTCTGTGTTACATTATAATTTCTGGATCATCATTTGCATGTGCCATTCATGATACATTGTAATTCTTACTCCCCCATCTCCACCTTCCACAGTCTTCCAATATCTGTCATTCTCTTTCCCTCTGGAAACAGCCTACTTACCATGTTTCTCTTGCACCAGCAACCCCTTTGCTCTTTGAAAACTATTTTTTATATATTGGATTGTCTAGGTAATATGTTATAATTATACCCTTACCAATTGTTCTTACTTTGCATTCAACTTTGGAATGTGATGCTTGTCTATTTTTCTAGATACTGTAGTTACTCTGGTAACAGCTATTACGTTTCTTGTAAATCTTGTCTTGCATATAAACCAAAACATTTTGCACAGGTGTCCCCTTTAGCGAGGAGCATTTGCATTTGAAGGATCCTTCAGCAAGATCCTTCAGCAGTTTGTACCTGTGCTGCCTTTCAACATATTCTTTGGAAAGTTTTGCTTTACCCAGCCTTGAAATATTTCACAAAAAGATACAGTATATTTTTATGAATGCTGAGGGTACACCAACGCTGTTCCCTTTCAGGGACAACACAAGTAGACCATTCTCAGAGACCTTGGAAAAGTCGAGTGATGCTGGTTTAAAATTCAGTTGACAGAAATGGAAGTTTAATGCTACAGGCTGAACAAGAGTTAAAAGCCAGATCTAGGAGAAATACTAATTTGTTATTGATTACTAATTTATCAGCAGAATAAGAACTTGAACAAAGGTGTATTGAAATGATACAGGTGTTTGGAAATCCTGTGTCCAGTCTGGCTGCTAAAACAATCTTATGAGCTTTCTTGTAGAAAAATACAAAATGGACACAAGAGGCCAATCACGACTGAGAGTTTGAAAATGTCAGGGATCAGAGAAAGCAGACATCTGTTCCGAGCGCCTCTGATAACAGCAGGCAAAACTGCCAAATGATACTTCTAAGCAAGGCCATAGGGCAAGACTTTTTTTTAAAAGTAAAGTAGGGCAATGACTAAAAATACATAGCTTGTGCTCCTAGCACCTTAACTAAAAGTGAATGACGCTATGCCCAAACCAAAAAAAAAGCTTAGCACAGATATGAAGAACATCCTGTTTTGGCCTATGAGACACACATTGGCACAGACAGATTGCAAACCATTACTAGCAGTTAAGAGGTCAGCAGGCACTTTTTCTACTTTCAGTTGCAGTTGTATGAATGGCAACCAGAATACAGACCTGGAAAAGACTTCAGCAGTAGCTGGCATTCTGTCTGCAGTTTTTGCCAGAACTGGAAGAAAAGACAGATCCTGGCATTTTAGCAGTGATAGTGGTGAGGAAAACTTTGCTGGTCTTGAAAGCCACGAGTCACTATGCTACGTTGTGAGTCCATATTGATAGAATGGAGAGGTGTCAGAGTATCTGATGCAAGGCTCCCACTTGAACTGGCCTTTGGCGCAGCCTCCCTCTGAACTTGACTGGAGAGAATTCTGTCATTGACAGGATGTCCTCCTTTACTCCATATCCTGTGTCTAGCAGTTTTGTAGGAAATAAAATTGGAGTTGTGCAAATAATGCTTAAAAAAAAATCAAAAACTCAAGTCTTTATTTGGTTGTAGTGATTTATGTGACCACACTCTTCAACTTCTAGCAGTCTTGTGCAGAAATATCATTAATAGCACAGGACTATCGACAGAATTTCCTGACTCTACCAATAGCCCTGATATAAAAAACATCAGCATTATAAATCCTTATAAACATTGCAAGGTTCTCAAATAGAAAATGTTTTAGGTCAGGAGGGCAAACACTCAAAAATTTTGAAAAGCCTACTAATGATGTGTAATGAACACTTCGAGGTGATGCACACTTTCTATTTTTTTCTGTCTCTTCAGGGGCTTAAAAATAAAGATCAGGATTTCTACCTCAAAAGTAAATTGGGGAGAGTGTTTGTATCACAGATTATTACAATAAAAGGGCAAGAAATTATGGAAATAATAAAGCAAAGCAGGACTAGTTAACTGAAAGCTGTCAAATATTAAAATCTTGCCATTCTTTCCAGATAAGTCATTATTATTTGTGGCCGTTTTGGCAATTTCAGATGGATTTGAACTAGACTCGAACCAAATTTATAAAAATGTTCCTAACCAGAAGAAAGAGTGAAATTAGGGTTAGGCCTCAGTTTTTAAAAGATGTGATTATTTATGTTTTGTTGGTTTTGGCACAGTGCTGGAAATCTTGCATTTGAAGGATGTTTCTAGAAATGAAGAATGGGAGAGAAATGGCTGTTTTGTTTGTACTGTATGGCTTGTATGATATGTGCCAGAATGAAAATAGTGGAGCATTTGTTGGAAAAGTACAGATGGGAACTCAGCTTTGCAAAGATGAACTGGGGCTGTGAGGCCCATTTGTGCAGACTCTTGCCTGGGGCAAGGTCACAATCAGGGCTACCCCGGGGTAGAAAGCAATACACACTGTTGGAAGGGCAGTGGGATATGGCTCATACTTTGCGTGTTACTTCAGTTTGCACTGTACGTTAAAAATGCGATGGGTTTGTTTTATGTGTGAGTGGGAGGCCACACCTTCACTACAGGGCATTAGCTGTCAGGAAAGATAAAAATGACCTGATGGGCAGAAGAAGCTGTCAGGTGGTAAATGGTGTCTGGTTTTCTGTCCTTCGATTAAAGTATTCTCTTTTTGCCTTTAAATAAAGAACAACAACACAAAACCTTCAAGATCTTTTCCAAAATACACTGGTAAATTAGCTAATAAAACCAGGACAGCTGGTCAAGTTCATTATACTAAGCAAAAGAGATAATGAACGGAACAAGAAATAACAAACATCAAGCAAGGGAACAATGTCTACTCACCGGATAGAATATCCTAGTAGCCTGCTCATTTAATGTATCCTAGTACATCTAGTCGTTCATGTCACAACCAATCTTCCCATTTATTTTGCTTGCAGGAAATGAGAACATACCGATGGGATGTATCTACATCTGCACAGCTAGCAGCTGTGTGGCCCTTGGCTTTTAGTAGACATACAGAATACAGAGCATGTCTTATTCTTGTAATGTAGTTCCATAAGGAACCAAAAAAACATTACAAGCAACATTCCAGGTTAAGTGCAAAAAGCATAAATCCTAAGACTTCTACTTTATGCTTGGGCCATAACTGTTCCAACAAGCTTTTACAGTATTAGGCTGTTTTAAGGACTGAACTAATTTGAGTTTTGTTGTTGGATTACTGAGTAAAAAGATCTGTACAGTTCTTATGAATACCACATCCTGCCTTGCTGCATTTTGTCAGGTGTTGTCAAGAGGAAATAACCTCCATCTCCAGCTCCTCTGAAGGCTACTCAGCCCACCTCTCGGCCTGTCGGCCTGTGGGCTACTTGTCCAGGAACAGCTCTCAAAACAGAGTATGTATTTAAGTTCAGTATCTTATGAAAGAATTCAGGTAGAAACGGTGGAGCATATTGCATAAGAGAACAGACACCTCCCCCTTTATTAAAGAGGGAGCGTGAAACAACCCTGAGCTGCCAGGGTTCAATGTACCAAGAACATCAGCTTCAATAAACCAGCACAGTATGGGGCAGACAGGCAGCCCAGGTGGATGCTGTGAAACTAGTGTTGGTAGTATGTCCTGAAACTCTGAAATGGTCTGTCTGGATTTATGCATTGTATGCTTCCATATTATCGCTCTTAGAGGATTTCTGTTGGCTTAAATTGATGTTGGATGCAGTTAAGGTCCCCCCACTCTTTAAAGGGGCACAAGATTGGGACTCTTCCATATTATGTTGCTTAACAATACTTCTTTGAGCCTTAAAGCAAATGTTAGGACATCTCTGTCTCTAAGGACATGTAACATATTACTAGCAGCAAACAATCTGGGGTGGTAGCCAAGTAGGAAAGAAACTCAGCATGACGATGAGCATCTATTTTGCAACCCAGGAATTCGAGTGAAATTATTTCTTTTTAGTGAGTACCCCTGACTCAGTGCTCTTGGCAGTCTTTTGTAGGTAGATGGTTGTTAGCCGATTTCAATTCCAGATTGAGACTGTGCAGTCAGACGGCAAGCTGTACCCAAGAGAGTGAAGAGCTCCGTCTTCAATCTTTGCTGTTATTTTCCTACTGAGGTGGCCCTCACAGCCTCCAAACAGGCAAACTCCCGCTGAAGGAGGGCTGTTCCTTTGTCCGTTGATGGTACAGTCTCTTAGGCAACTGTGTCTATGTCAGATTTAATGATAAAACATTTGAAGATTTATGTTAGGAAGACTGTTGCCAATTTCTTCATTGTGCCACAAGATTTGAATATTGGAGGCAAAGCCCTTGATGAAGAATAAACTAGTAGGCTTAGGTCTTTATTATATTGGGGTTTTATTAGCTGCAGTAAAAATAAAAAAGAAGTTTAGCTTTGTAAAATGACTGCCATTTAAACATCAACTTTCTGAAATTACAATATCACACATAACAAGCTAGAGTGACACTTAATTCAATAAGTAATCCAGAGGCATCTATTTAAAAACTTGTGGTGACTGGTCTTCTTTAAACATCAAACAGCTGTGAGTACCCGGGTCCTGTTTCTCTGTATGTGTCATGTGATGCTCCTCCCACAACTGTGGAAGCCTGCTAACTCCATCACTTTTCCACTAGTGAGGGAGAGAACACATTCAGGCTGTAATAATGAACCCACTCATTAGAAGAGATTCTGAGAGAAGAAATGGTCAGTGTTGTCAAGATATTAAATGCAAAACTAAAGACTAAGTGAGACGATTTAATAAAGGAACAGAAGCACAATAGAAAGCACAACAAACAACCCACACCCCCCCCCCAAATACTGATTTTAAGTTTTGTAATTTAAGAGCAGTGAGAACCATTTTTCACTTCTGCTTCTTGTTTTATATATTGCTCCTACTGCTGTTTCTCATCCTTTAAGGATTTTAAAAGCACGTTCACATTCCTTTTTCTTCTTGATGTTTCATTTACAACTGGTGTATTTGCAGAGAAAGCATCCTCTCACTAACCAGGAAGTAAAGTTTTACTCTGGGAAAATTCATCTGGGTCATCTTGAATGCACAGGGTTTCTTCAGTGCTCTTCCCAAAAGAAGGTCTGGCAGCACGCGTGGTGTTCTTTAGACTCTCACATTCACTGCACAGAAGAATTTCCCCCGCCTGTTTTCATGGTCTCTGCAGTGCTGCATCTCTGGTTTGAACGCACTTCCTTCTTCCTCTCCCTTGAGATGACTCCCATTTCTCTAGTTACTTTTCTTCTCTTTGGCAAAACTGGTTCAGGTGGCAGAGTTTTCTGTTAAAGAAAAAGGATCCAATGTGTGACAATTAATGCCTACACTCTCAGCCAACTAACACTTAAACCATAATTTATTTGCTTTCCAAAGAGAATTATCTAGGTTGGACAGTGTAGAAGAAAAATAAAAACCTGCTTTAGATCAAGACTCTGTTGTTCCTGTCCACAAGGAGATTCTGTTGCTCTTCATGCAATGGACTCACATCTGCCAGTTGCTAAGCAAATATATTGCAGCAAATAGTACTAAGATCTTAAAAAGGACCCATCGTGCTTGATATCAATACAAACACGAGCTCATTACGTTACTGAACTGGAGTTTTTAAGATAAACTCCAAAATTAGTGTTTTTGCCAAACCAGTAGATTAACTAATATAACATTATTCAAAACAGGTCTGGGCTGGGATCCTGTGGTTTAACTACTTTCACATCTGGGGAAAATCTGAATGTATATATCAGTTTCATTTCTTACCCCCACTTCAACTGTGATGACTCTGTGTGCTGTTGAAAGGGATACAACTGTATCTAAGAGATAGATATAGAGATTCTGATGTGCCATTAGATTTATTTCAGATGCCATGAATGAAATGTGTGTTATTTCAGAGCATTTAGGCATATTTGAATACAATTTACAGTTATCAGAAGAAATTTTAAACATACATATTAAAAAGATGCACTTCATTAGGGCATGGTGCAGCTAGAGATGTGATTTATAGATGAAGAGAGCAGAGCTCTTCCTCTCCCTGTACGAAGAATTGCTTTCCCCATTTGAAATCTTACTTATTATGGTAAAAACTACCTTTAGCAAGACCTGCTACTCTTGTCAGAGGATTTAGTTAAAGCCTGCAGAAAATAACATAATGTAACAGAGCAAATGTAGAGTGCAAAGACAGAGTCAGTTTCCTGACTCTGTCAACAGCCCCGATATAAAAAATATCAGCACTATAAATCCTTACAAACATTGCAAGGTTCTCAAATAGAAAATGTTTTAGACTCGAAAATTTTGGAAAGCCTACTAATGATGTGTAATTAACACTTCAAGGTGATGCACACTTTATATTTGTATATGGACAGTTAAGTACTTTTGGCACTTTTTCCCATTTCTTTGTCCTGGTGATTACCTTCCATTGAAGCGCTGACACTTTGCCAGAATCCTCTGTAAGTTCAGGGAGACTTATCCTGTTGAGATGGACTCCTACATCTTTAACAATACCGAATTTCTTTCTTAGTGCATTGTCTTCTTCCAGACATGCTTCTTTCTCATTTCTTTCTTGCAAGCCTTCTTTGGATGGGAAAGCAGTCTTGCTGAGGAGCTGAAACAAGAAAGAGTAGAACCTAACTATCTGAAAGTGAGTGTTGGATAGCCATTTTCCTCCCACCCCAGTTTAACTTCACAGCTTGTTTCTACACTCTCCCCTACTTCAGGGATGTGGCTTTGCACAAAGAATTTAATTCAGGAGGGACCTTGCAATCCAGCCCTTCTCTCTTCTTTCACTGTAACTTTAAAATGTGATCGTGATGGCATTCATGACCTATTTTCAGAACCCCCACCTCCATCCTTGGGAAATACCTTGCCATTATACTAAATGCAGTCCTACTGTTCTCTAAATAGCAATGAGCTGCTCCCATTAAGTGCAGTGCTTTTCTCCTGTTCAAATACTAAAAAAATCTTGATATATCTCAAGATGGATTTTTTCTCAGCATTATTTAATTATTTATTTTTTTTTAACGGTAAAGCGTTAAAAACCTGCAAGCCTTGCTTTGATTTACTCTACAGTGATTGTGTCCACTGTGTTTGGCTTCTCCAGAAAAGTGAAATCAAAACCAGGTCACTCATCTTTCACAGCACTTGTCCTGTTATAAATATGCTGAATAATGCACTTTGCATTCAACTATATCTACGAGGAAAGTAATTTACTCTCTGTAAATAGACATTCAACTGATCATCATAGGTTACTACCTGTTGCCTTTTCCCAGTAGAAGGGGAGCACTGCTTGGGCTGAGAGATGGTAGTCATCCTGTATGGAGAAAAACGTGTTGTATTTGAAGTTTTATCTTGGTGTGTGCGGGTAACAAGGGTTGTAAGACCTTTTATGTTCTGTTTTACAACATACTGTCTTGACAGCAACGGATGTGGAACTTTGGTTGTTACATCACGGATAGCACTACACATAATAAGCCAAACTGTGGTCTTCCTAAGCAACCTATCATGGCCATGTATTTCCATTTCTGGTGACAAAGCCTCATGCCTCATTACATGCAGAAGGTAGACTTGCCCATTATATATCACTACAGCATTTCCCTGAAAGAGAGGATTTTCCAGTTGCTCTCCAATAGGACTGATAGATGAAAGCGGTAACATATTCTTATGATCCTTATTCTTGGTATTGGTCAGTGATTTTAAAATTCCTGAAACAACACTGTTAGATGACTTTACAATAAGAGGATATGATCTTGCTGTCTTTCTGTCTAGCTCTTCTTGTGCTAACTGTTTCACTGGGGTTATTTGGGAACACTTCACATCTTCAATTACTACATCAGGACTAGAACGGTGTCTTGTTAAGTTTGGGCTGGTTGGTATTACAGACTTTGGAAGATTGTCCCAAAAAGGACTGGAAGCCTCTTCCATCTTTATTACTGGCCATATGTAAGTTACAGTTGGTATTTCTGTAGCTTGCCTTACTTCGGAGGTATTTTTAGCGCTGGCTGACATTAGTTGCTGCATTTGAGGTGGGAAAGAAGAAAGTGGTATTGTTGTGATTTTGGCGTGAGGTGGTATCTCTAGATCATGTTTTAAAATCTGTGCCTGAGATTCCTCAGTAACTGTAAGAAGTTCAGAGAATCCTGAAACTGACACTTTGTCTTCTTGGTCAGCATGAGTTAGTGAGAGGCATCTTTGCAGAGAGTGCTTTTCAGCTGAGGGTTCATTACTCTGAGCATTAAAGACTGTTGAGAACTTCCCTCTCTCAGCAGAGGTCATGCCAACATTTTCTAGCGTGTCAAAACTTCTGGTAGAAAAATCTTCTTCACTGTTCAACTGCTGACACTCTAGCATCAGAGCAGGTGTAGTGCTTGCTTCTGTCTTCACAAAAGCATTATGGTTTGACTAATGTATTCTGTTTAGACAGAGGAGCTACTGTGATCAGGCAGTTGTGTACATTGGCAAGGCTTCCAGAGGAAAGAGAATGCAGGAGTTTCAGTAGGTCTCATCCATCTTCATCTCTTTCCCAAAGGGCTTCATTTATGCAACCTGACACACTTAAAATAGAAGTTGATATAAATTAAAATGTGATGATATATTTGTAAATGGACAGAGTGATTTTTCTAGTTAACTCAAAATAACGAGATTAAAAACTAGAAACATATTTGTGATTTAAGTATTAACTAAAGCTCATCTAGCCAGTAGGATTTTTCTGCAGTAATAATTTGTTCTGAGATACTTCCAATCTTGAATTAAATTGGCAGTGAGTTTCTGCTCGCTTCAGTAGGAATTTGCCCAATAGTGCAAACTGCTGGTGGACAGGATCTATTTTGTTTAGATGTAGTATTCCCTCATGTAAGAAGAGGCAGTCTTAGGTACAATGCCATTAAAATCAATGCACATTTCTAATGAAAATGGGCTTGATCAAAGACCTTTAGAAACAATTTTGTACTTTTCTTGCAGAATTATTTGACTTCAGCAATCACTCCTAGCTTACACTACTCTCAGCAGTAGCAGAATCAGACCCAGTAGCTTTGTAATGGCTTTGAATAAAGATGTACAAAAAAGCAAGTTCAGATGCTTATCCAATACATCTCAAGACCTTCTAAGCACAAGTGCAACTGTAAAATGCTAAACAACTGTAAGCACATAGTTGAATTTACAGTAGGAGGAAACACGAAATTTAAATATGTATCACGAGAAAAGCAAAGACTCTGAGATGGATTAAAAACAAATTAATTTTGAATTAACTGATCCAGTGGTTACATCCTCCTAGGAATAACCTACTTGTCTTAGCACTACAGACTTGATTTTGTAGAAAGTAAACATAAACACTCACATTACTTGCATGTCAATCACACGATTCTAAGGTGTTTTTTAGCCTTCCTGAATACCAAAAACCATGATGAATTCTCGCCACCATAACCAAAGAGGTTCTACTACTTAACTTACAAAAAGACATGTAATAAAGACGAGGTGAGTGAGCCTCTGTTTAGGATCATGGAAATTAACCTTTCTGAGTCCTTTCAACTACTAAAAAATAATTAAATTGAAAAATAAAATGGCATTTCCTCATCTAGGATGCACCTCCTGCATTTATGATGCATACATCTAGATGTAATCACATAATTCCAGGAGTCTAATCAAGAATAATTAGAAATAATTATATCAATTGTCAACAAATTATTTGAATAATTGATTGCACATATAGGACCAGACCTTCTGTAACAGCAGAATGTAAATCCAATTTTTTCCTTTGCTTTCTCTCAGGAGTGGTTTTTTTTGGTTTTTCACTTCTGGCTTTAGGGATTCTATCTGCATCTAGCATTGCAATGTGATAAAGCTAGGACAGTTCTCCTGCCCCAGAAAGTCTCTTCCTGGCCTCTGCATTAGCCTTTGCACTCTTTTCATTAGCTCTTAGTACTGGTCCGTTAAATAATCATCTTGTGCTGTGCAACCAAAGGAACAGTTCCTCTGGAGTGATTGCTGAGTAATAAGGAATTTGCTACTATCTTTCCAGCAATGGGAGAGTTTCCACAATATCCCTAAACAAAAACAAAAAAAGAATCCCAAGGATATGAATTGTTGACACGTACCTTAAAAACAGAAAGGCTCAGAAACCCAGAGACACACCAATTGAATTGAAATAAGAACGGGAAAAAGAAAGGGTTTTGGTTTTGAGGCAGAGAAAGCCTGGTTAACTGTGTGTCCTCATTTCAGCTTAATTC
>VZTL01059921.1:0-27889 GCA_013400535.1 Scopus umbretta
AAAAAAAAAACCAACCACAGTTAAAACCAATAATGATCCAGATTTTAAACAATTTAAGGACTCTGCATGTGGCCAGGCTCTGTGCTAACTTCTACCAAGGTACACTAGCACATGGAAGGAAAAAGCCTTCCCTTCCCCCAGTACCCATGCTTCTTTGGCTCCCTTCCTTGGAAGCATTACAGCAACCACAAGTTTGGCTCAGCTTCTCTCTGTGAAGCCATTTGGTTGCTTTATATGAGAAGGCAACAGTCGTATCTGCTGCCGAATAGCAACTGGACCAGCTTAGGAGCCTGCCTGCCTCTCCTGCGGGCTGCCTGCACCCTGGCAGCATAGCGGGAGCACTGGGAAGGGAAGGGGTGGAGAGTGGCTGACCAGTGCCTGTGCCCATAGGGCAGTGATGGGGGAAAACACATAGCAAGAAAGAAGCATGAGGAAACATCCCCTGACAATCTGCTGAGGACACGTTCTGGAAACCACCTTCACATCAGCCCCTCTGGTGGCTAATATTGGCAGGAGCACAGCAAAGAGCCACCCAGCGAGGGCATTTCCAACACTCTTCCATCAGCACGCAGAGCGGGATCCGCTCTGGTTGCTCAGCATCTTTGCTTGCAGCGCTGCTGCCCCCAGCTCCCACCACTTTCACAGGGTCAAGCAGTAGCCTGCGGGATTTGGCCCTTTGGGACAGGCTGCTATTTCTGAGCACGGCTGATTAAAGCGAGGCTCTCCGCTCTGCATTCAAGAGGCTAAGCCAAGGGGTTGCTTTTCAGAAGCCTTCAGCTCCCTGCAGCTCAGCTGCTGCCAGAGTCATTGGCTGGGGTCACACGGTGCTGAAGAGCTACCACCGGTGACAGCCCCTGCAGAGAGGGCAGGGCAGTGGCCACCACAACCCCCTCTCAGCACAAACAAGCACCTGCCTACCAGACCGGCATGCCTCTTGCGTTACGCGCACCTGAGGCAGCCAGGGGACCGTTTTGGCGGCGGCCTCCCTGGTGAATACGGCATGGCACTTTGGAAGGGGGACGGAAAGGCTGCTCGCTGCCGCACCGAGCACTCCCGCGCTGCCCGGCCGGAGGCAACCCGCTGCTGGCTGCGCAGTGGCACCCATGAGCCCGAGCAGTAAGCAACAGCTCTTTGCCCTTTGCTTGCAAGGAGTGTTACGATTCATATGTACCGAGAGTGGAATACCATGGTTATTTCCTCAAACGAAAATTAACTGCAAATGTTTGTAATTGATCCATGAATATTCATGATCTTTTGGGAGGATTTCATAATTACTTCATTCTGGTTAGGCTCATTTGATCTGCAGTAGCGACAGCAGTAGTTTACACTCCTTCATCAAGATGCCAACAATTTGGCAGCATGACCTTCCCAGTTTCCTGTGCTGGAGAACAGCTCTAGTTATCCTAATTGCAATCCCAAATGGAGTGGTACCTGAAAATAAACTGACTGCTGTTCAGTTTTAGAAACCACTCCACTTGGCACTGCTACTAGCGTAAATAAATGACATCTCCAGGAAACTGGGAAGGTCACTCAGCAAAATACTTCGCATTTTGATAAGTAAGATTTTCTATACTGATCTCCTAGAGCCTTCAGCCCCCAGCATTATAGCAGAGGGCAGTGAAAGTGCACACACTTCTGTGCGGAAAGGAAGAAAGAAAAAAGGCGGCAGACTTTGGCTGTCATTAATATTACAAAAATTATACAACTCATCTATGCCACTCACTAGATGTATTCCCAAAGAAAGTTAGGCTTAAGCGTTCATGCCGCCTACGCACCTGCACGCAAACTTGCCTCGTCACCACGCGCAATAAACTCCTAGCCTGTTAGCCAATTTGAAGAAACTTTGAGAAAATTATATAAAAGCCTCAAAGATAGTAAGTCTCTGTAAATGCTGTGAGAACTGAAGGCTGGGTGAATGGAAAGAAATCTTACTTGCGCTCCCACAGAACAAGACTGACACTCCTTAAACTCCACTCTTGAACACACCAGAGAAAGCACACAGATGAGAAAAATTCACAGGGGAACTTTCAGCGAGTATTTATACACTTTTGAATGTCAAAATTAAGAGACAAATTGTTAGAAACATCATTTTCTTGATGCTGATGCTCTCAGAACTGTTCATTTAGATCAACAGACCAAAAAATATGTGCTCATATGAAAGTGGGTCCTGACTATAAGCTGTCAAAACACAAAGTAAAGCAATGAAAATATTAAACTAATGACATTAAAGCAAAACAAACAGTCAGAAGCCTCAAGTCGTTCTTCTATCTTCGGTAATCAATTTATTACCTTTTAAAGTTCCTCTTCACATACAGCTCCAAACTCTGAGCCTCAGAGAAGCATGAAACTGCTAAAAGCTGCTAAAAGAAGCAATCCCTATCCATTGGAAAGGAAGATGGACTTTGCAGCAGCCAAGTGATCTGCTAACCTAGGAGGGAATCAAGCAGATGAAGCAAGTTCCAAAATGGGGGAATTTTTTATGTGTCATCTCCCATTTATCAGCTGAGGACACACAGGCCTCAGTTGCTCAGCTCCAAACCATCTCGCAATTAAAAAAACCACATAACTGTTATTTAGGAGTACTGTATTGGCATGTACAGATCCTAGAAAATGTGCATGCCCATCTCCTTCCAAAAATCTGGGTAAGTAATAAGGTGGCCAAGTATGGACTTAGCTGTCTAACTTTACACATTCTTTCTCTTTTGAGTAAGAAAGCTGAGCTTCTCCTTTACACCTATATTCTTTAAAAAGCAAAATGGACTAGAAAGCTGGTTTCACTTCACAGACTCCATTTGCTTTACCATTCAATACCTAGTTTCAGGGTCAAAATAAGTTTCTCAGACACCTGCAGCGATGTTTGCAGAATCTGATTAACACAGTGTTCTCTGGCCTGCAAGTTCTTGGCCTCTATATTCGTACTGCCAACAGTCAATAGGGGCAGGGTGAGCTTGTTAGGAACTGGAGAGAGACCAAAAACTCCTTTCACGTAAAAATGAATGGCAATCAGACAGCAACAACTTTCATCCACAGATGGACTGAGCTACTCGCACAATGGGCTGATTTAGAGATGTAATGAGACAGACTGAGCGACAACAGCGATGATGTTGATCTTGCATGGCAATTAAAGATCATAGATGAAAAATCCTCTACCCGTGCCTGGTTTTGGTGATATCTGAAGACAAGCCCCAGAACCGAGGTTTTATGAACTGAAACCCATGGCACTGCGGTCTGAACCCTGCTGTCGCCGAACTCTACAGAAAGGCTCCCATAAGCTTCAGCAGGGTCTGAATTGGGCTTTTACAGATTTAGTGACAGGGTACATGAGATAATGAATAAGATGGTCCCTTCTGAAGTCCGATAAATGGCACTGAAGTTAAACCGTGGAACCACGGGCAGTTTTATGATGACATTTTTGGCAGCATAGGGCCAGATGTAGCAGCTGCTGCAGGGCAGTGGGAATTTTGTCATCTATAAACACAGGCACAAGAAAACTAAACGTTTGGTTCTTTTACCACTCTCACACTCCATCATACTTTATTCACAGAGGACTCCAAATAAATCCTGAGGGACCCCAGTTTCCATACAAGGACTATGTATTGTATTTAAAAGTGGCCAAATCAATATATAATGATTTTTAATGTATATATATTTGCTATTTAAACCATTTGGAGATAGGCTGTATCAAATCCATTTATCTTCATCTATACAGCAATTTAAAATATTAATGATGCACATGCATTTTTCATGTTATCTGAAGTTTCGCTCCCCCTTTAAATGGATTCTTCTATTTATTTTGCCCACTATAATACCATTAATTAGACAAGCTCCTCAATAGGCTCTTATATCTCTGACACTTCAGAGATCTCTTAATAGCCTGTGACAGCAAAGGAAAGGAACTCTTTTGAACTTGCCATATAGCAATTGTCACACAGCTTGCAGTTTTACCTGAGGTAACCAGAGCATGCTTTAGAGTTCAATAGGTATCTATTATGCCCAGAAAATCAACTGTAAATGTGAGTATTTCCATGTTAATAGCTGCTTCTCCATAAGGTTGGTAGTCAGAACACAGTTGTGAGTGCCAGAAAGCAATATACAACTACTAATATTTGTATGTATTTAGTTTTAAATTATAAAAAGGTATCTATTAAAGAGTAAGCTGTTTAAAATCCCAGAACTAAAATAAAATTTCAAAGACAAGCTGAGCCAGTCTTTCATAAAAAGCTCCTTTCAACCTTCAACTGCCTTCAAAAAGCCTCAAAATGGACTCATTTACAATGTGCCTGGAAGGTCCCCATTCTGTTTACAAAGCTGCTGCTGAAGCTCAGGAGTTCCTGCAGCTGAAAATAGTTGAGGCTACAAGAATATTTTGGCAAAGTACTCATTCTGGTCTTACACTCTTTCCTTGGCATCTGCTATTGAATTTAGACAGAGACAGGATACTAGAAGGGCATTTGGCCTGAATCACTGTGGCCATTCTTATGTTTAGTGTTAGGTTACAGTGGTTTGCAGCAAGGCTCTGCAGCCTCCTTCCTGCATCCCCTCTGCATGCCTGCTGTGATGTCCTAAGGATGGGAAAAAGCATTCCTCAGCATCCAATCTACCCAGCCCCGGTCCATGCGTCTGGAGACACAAGAGACACCAAGAGGAAAGACAGTCATTCTGTTAAGGAGAGTGCATGGATGACTATGGAAGGAGGAGGAGGAAAGAGAAATGCATTGTTTGGTCCTGTGAGCCAGATCCCCATGGGATGTCATCAAAGCAAAGGTGATGCTTGGGGTGAGAAGAAACTGTGAATTAGCAGCGCCTGCCCATACCCAGTACAGAGAATCATATAATCCTCCTTAAGCATTTAGAAGACCCACCCTTAAAAACATGAGGGCTTCCTAGCACTGCCCACGCACACTTGCATTTCAGAGTGGCATGCTGGAAGCCATCGCCTCCCCTGTTTGCCCACGGCCCTGTTGTTTCCCTTGCTCTCACTCCCCAGAGATGGGAAAGCTCCTACTGCCTGTACAGACACCACTTACACTCCTTCTCATGCCCTCTCTATTCCCTAACTCTGCTTGGGTATGCAAGCCAAATTCATTTAATCCTCTCTCACATGAAAAGCTATCCTGCTCCCCTTGTCAGCCTTTTCTGTACTTGTTTCAGACTGAATTCGTCCTTCATCTATATGGGCGACCAGAGCTGCATCCAGGAGAGGAATCGCTAGTCCCTTACATAAGGGCATTACTATTTTTCTAGTGTCATTCCTAATGTCCCCTCAGAGTTCATTACCTTCCCACTATTACATCACCTGTGGACACCGGTGATCATTAACTAATATGCCTAAATCAGCACACACACCTCACCCCCCCTTCTAGCTGATGAGCTCCCAGATTGCAGTGGAAATTGTTAGCAGTCCATCAGGGCAAGCCCTTGCATTAGTGCCACTTCTATTGCTCTAGCCCTTGAAATCCCACAGCTGCTTCCATCTGATGTTCTGATCTTCCTTTGTACAGATGATGGCTCTCAGCTTTGTTTGTCAAAGCTGCTGATAATAACACTAAATAAAATCTCTCCCAAAACTGGTCCTTGAAGAACTTTCCTGGTTGCCTTCCCTCTGCTCTGATACTCCCACTTCAACACTAGCTACTGTTGTTTCATCAGTCGTCACTATCTGATGTATCTTACAGACCCTTGTCTTCTTCAGCTTAACTAGTAATTTATCAGGGGACACCAATTTAGTTATTTACTCAGGTCTAGACAGATTGTATTTCCCACCGTTCTTAAACCTAGAAAGTCAGACATTAGGTATCACGTCTGCATAAAACAGAGGGTGAGGGTTGTATCCAGAGGATTGTATCCAAATGTATCCCCATTTTGGGAGGAGTACTGAATTTAAATGCTGTTTAAACAGACAGGTGTTCCAGACTTCCCTGTCTTGGGAACAGTCAAAATACTTCAAGGCTTCCCCTCCAAGAAGGCAGTACCTGTTGTCTGGATTTACTCGAAAGTGAGTTTTAACTCAAGCCTCCAGGATTTGTTCCTCTAACATCTGAATGCTAATACTGAACTTTTGTTGCAGTGGGACTTTCTTAACACTTCAGTGTTAGCTTTTGCAGCTATTGCAGTAACAAAAACTGATCACTTAATTTAGACAATCTAGCAGTGAACTCATTTAAGCTCCTCTATTCTCTCTATCCCTCCTCCTCCATACACACTGATGAGCAAATCATTTAGAGAGAGGTTTGTCTGCTGACTGTATGAATTTTACTCAGCAGGAAAATACATTCATCTAATTGCATTTCAAATGGTGAGGATCTGAATAAATGAACAAGTCATTTTATGAATAGAGGAATTAATGAAGACTAGTTTCCTGTGGGTTTGTGTCCTGTGTTCCTCCATTTCCTACACTTCTGCTGTCCGCTCTTCTGCACAGTCCCTATGACCTCACCTTGCCACATCTCACCTAATGCATCTCCTCCAGCTGCAGCTTCTTCCTCTCTCCCTCTTGGCTCGTGGCGTGCTGGCTGGCTGGCATTAGGCTCAGCTGGTTGGCAAGCCAGCGTGCAATGGAGCAGCTTAACTGCTGGCTTCACATCTTCATGGCCCAGCTTGCTTATGCTCCCAGTCCCAGGAGTCTTGCACAGACTTCAGGTATCTGAAGGTCTGTCCCAGTGTTAAAGCTGATTGGAAATGGCCAATTAAAAAATGTATTTGGATGACTAGCAATGAGATGGTGTGATTGTGTATGCTTCAGCCTCTCAGGAGGTGGCTAAATATCTCTTGGAGCATGCATGTCAGAGCCAGTCCTGCTCGCAGAGCTTGTCAGGCTTCACAGTTTTGAAGCACAACATTGTGCATAGCAGTCATCCCCACCACCAGCTACTGAGGACAGACAGGACATTTCCCATATTAGCATTATGAGAGTGATTAGAGCCACCTAATTATAGCTGTGCAATGACAAAAATCTCAGCTCATAGATGTCAAGTTAGCCAGGCTTTTAAGTCTCTCATGTCCTGTGGCTTAGACTATTCCTGCTTTATAATTTTTCAGACCCATGTTATGATTTTATGTCCAATTAATTCTGTGGGAGGGCAGCAGTTCTCAAACGAACACACAGTAAATACAATCAATAACAAACAGGCTGTTATGAGAGTTCAAGTCACTACCGCATTGTTAATATTTTGCAGTAGTTTGGGTTTAGTTATTTTTTGTGTGCTGTATGACATATTAAATACATAGCAAATGGTTTAAAGGTCCTGTTTTGTTTTCAAAGCCGCTACTGTACCAGTTTTAAAAAAAGTAATAATGACCCAAAAGGGACCAAAGAAGTTTATCCTTCCCTCAGTGCAGCAGATTTGCATATAGTGTAGCTAAGAGGTGTATTTGACCCAAGGATGTATAATTAACTCTCAACTTGTCATATATAAAGATATGCTTTATTTTCATTTCGGTGGTGTTGTTGCAGTGTAATTCCAAGAAACACCAATTAGCTACCAAATGCTGACAACTTGCACTTATCACTGATTAGGGCTAGATATGAACTATAAACCTAGCACATTACCACAGTGCAACAGCTCATTACCAGTGTAGCTTTCCTAGCTAATCTTTTCTTCTAATTTTTATTTAGGGACCTTCTGGCTAGCTCATCTGAAAATTATACGCTAATGATCTGAGCAGAACTGAGAGCTTTAAACAGTAACATGGAAGAAAAAAAAATTGTTTGATCTCTTTATGTTGTGATAGATGCCATTTAATCAATTAACACAGCAGAACATACCATTCCATTTCAGACCTCGCAAATACAAAAAACAAAGAAGGGTGAAAACTTCACACATCTCTAGATCTTCTCTACCATGTAAAAGAGCATCAGGGAATGTTTAGGAGCACAGTCACTGAGACAGCAGTCAAGACACTATTTCCTATGGGTCTCCTACAAGTCTGCCATAGAGGATTGCCAAGGATGTGGCTACTGCTAGTAAAGGGGACATGTCAGAGACAGGGTCACAGCACTGTGCACTGTGTCCTGCGGAGATGTCAGGCAGCAGGGTGGCCCAACAGGCATCCTGGGGTGCCTGCTGCCAGTTAAGCCTCCAGAAGGTTTAACGTGGGGTGCTGGGCCCCTGGAAAGCCCCAGAATCTGAAACGTGGCTTCCAATTATGTCTGCCTCCTTCTCCCTCACCTGCTTGAGACTATGAAAGTATTTGAGAAACTGCAGCCAGAATTCAGATTCTGAATAACCATGGACTAAAGATTCTGCAGCAGTGACAATGAGTGCTTAGTTATTTGCCAGGACTATATGATAAATAAAAATTACTTCTGAAATATATTGGAAGTAAAGAAGGAAAAGAACAGGATGTTTCATAATGTAACCACCTGTTAACGAGTGCAAAGTATTAAATATGGTGAGATATGGAAGGAACAGGTAGGAAAATGTATCTGATCCACATTCTGTAAAGCTTGTGTAAATTAAGGGCATCATGGGATATAAAAGTTCTATATTTAATAATTAATATAAACAGATTGAGAGCAATGATAGAAATATTTGAGAAGCAGCAAAAGATCACATTTAAGGGCCATGTCACTTCCTGCAATCTAACTCCTGGGGTTTCTTTTCTGAAGACTACCAGATTCACCCAACAATATCAATATTGTGCCCTGTATTTACCGGTTCCTACTCTGAATGAGTCAAAAGCAGAGATGGTCAAAATGCACATGAATGCCTTCAAAACCAAATTATGTGGCTAAGTCAACCACTCATACATAACCATTGCTCATCTGTCCTTCTGCAATTCAAAACTTGGATAATGGTAAAGGACAGTATGCTGAGCAAGTTCTCAGCACTCATTTAGCCCTGACTTTAAGACAATAGCAAGAAGCTGGACCTTTTTCCTAAATATGGTGGTAGAGAATTTTTCTTCCTACTATGAGCAAAAGGAGCATGAATCCCTCAGGACTCCCCTTCTTGGAACCTGCACAGCAAGAGCAGTGAAGACTTGCCACCCTCTGCCCATCTTTCTAGATATCCCAAAACAATGTTCTCTACTTAAATGTGCAAAGGTTTTCAGATTTAACTGCCAGAAATGTTTCATGAACATAATCAGACCAGGGGCTGGGAGATGTTCATTTACTATGAGAAACATAGTAACAGTTATTAGTGTGAAGCTGAGATTCCTTAAAAGAATCGGACATCCCTCCACAGAGAAGCACCACTGATGGATGGAACCTGGCCAATGGAATTAAAAATGTATTTTTACCCATTTTGCATGGGTGTGGTATAATAGCGTTATCCGAGAAAATTCAAAATCTTACATATTAAACAATGTAAATTCTTCTCTAATCCAATGTGCCAATTTGTAAAGAAAACCTTGTTGTGGATTCTGTTCCCAATAGCCAGTTCATTGTCAAATATACCTACTCACCTTCTTGTAATTCTTTGCTTTCATTGTCTTATCTCTCTGTGAAAAAAATGTATAGTAGAAAAGTTTAAGCAAAACTATGAATTTCCTTGGGAGGATGAAAAAATCCATTTCAATTTTCAGAGTACACCTAACAGATGTGTTTGTGATACCAGTAGCGACCAGAGAAGTTCTGCTGCAGCGCTGCAGAAGCACGATGTCCCTGACTGGACAAGCCCTGACTCTGCTGGAGGGGAGATGACAGCCCCTGGGAGCATGTGCAGTACAAAAACCAAACACCCTCATCGCCATGGGGCTTGCTGCGCTGAGATGAGCATGAGGGGAGCTGACACGGCACCTGCAAATGCACACAAAGCACTTTGCCAGTTGTGTAACCTTCCTGAAGTTTATGTCTGACACACACATAAGTGATTCCAGGTGAAGGAGCTCACAGAGGACTGCAATCCAGAGCAGCACAAAACCAACAAAAGCCACTGATTATGATGCCTTTACACAGCACACAGCCATCCAAAATGGCAGCAGTCATCTAACAAGAGAAAAGAAAATCTGTTACCAGCTTACCAGGCTTATTTTATATTCTGTGTGATGCAAAGATCCTAAAGGTTACCAGAGCATACCCTCACTTTTTCTGTAAAACACACTCCACAGTAAGCAGCCTCAGCCTTTGGCTGAAAAAAACACAGGAGCATTTCACAAGTCTCACTGGAGGACAATGTATGTGGGAGGGTGCCAGCTGGTTCTCTTTCGCAGACATGTATTTTCAGAGTCAAATCTTATTCGGCTTTGGTCCTCCATCAGCCCCTCTTTCACATCAGTGTAAACTATTGCAACTACAGCAGTTACCCTCAGTTCCCTTTGACATGAGAACTATCCTCCATCACTCCAGCAATGTCTGCACATGAGAGAGATGAGCAGGATTCAGGAGGTGCACGTCAGCATGGTCTGACTGAGTACACAGATCTCGTGGCATGCTCTCTTACCATCTCTGAAAAAGTGCAGTTATTTCTCTAATACCATACCTTTGGAAACATTTTTTTTTGTTATGCAATACATGCCAACTGGGTAGGAGATCTGGATACTGCACCTAATTCCTGTCCTCTTGCACAGGCGTGTAACTTCAAAGCACATCACATGGAGCCTGTGAAAACTGTTGTTTGGAAGAGAGAAAAACCACAGTCTAGGACCACAAAAGATTCTGCTATTCTGTTTATAGCTTGAGGCAGACATGAAAATTGTGTTCCATCCTTACAAGACTGCTCCAAGGAGATTCAGGTCCCACTTGCACAGAGATGATGAGGTGCTTTTAGCAGCTCACCTTGTAAGTGGCTCCCCTCGTTTGCTCTCCAGCTGTCTCCGAGTCAAGCGGCGCAGGCGCCTAGTGCAGTCTGAGCTGCCCGAAAGGACTGGCACACGCGACACGGGAGCTACGCGAGAGCCCTGCCCTCTGGAGCTCCCACTGAAGGCAGGCAGGACACCTGGGAAAGCTGCAGGCTGTGCAAGCTGCCTACAGTGAGGGGAGCAGGATAAAAACTTCAATCAGTGATAGTACTCACTCTGGCAAAGAGTGAGTTGTAGGATGCGCTATGTTGTGCATCCTTTTCCGAGCCCCAAAATCCCTTCATGTCTATGACAGCTCCCAGCTTTCTCCTTTTGTTCTATTTATAGAGACTGAAGAATGTACCTCCATAGCTCCCAGGTTTGTAACAGCACCCAAAACAGCTGCCCCATCATTCTGCTACCCAGCACTCTGCTCTTCAGAACCAACCGTACCAAAGGGAGCCAGAAGGGCTGGTTTTTCTGACAGTATGGACATACGTTTTGTCATTGATTTTCAAAATGAGTGAAGCTTTATTTCTGCCCAAGAGCACAAACTAAGGAATAGGAAGAGAAACAATTCAGTAACTTCCCCCACCCCTCAAAAACAACCTATTGGAAAATAATTTTAAATATGGCAGGTAGAACAGTTTTGTTGATGGTGTAGATAACACAAAATACAGCTAAAACAGTTAAATCTGCTGTCTGAAATTAATTATACTGAGTCTTGTCACGTATTGCTAGAAAGCATGTCACCTGATGACATTTACAAACAAACGAAATTTTAAAAATTAAAATAATCTAACAAATTTGTTCTGCAGAAGGTGAGAGAGCTAATTTTAATATTTCAGAAGATAGTTCTAAACAGCCTGCTTAACTCTAAAAATGCAATGCATATTTTTAAAAATTCACTTCACATCTGTTCACTGTGTACAAGCCTGGAGGCAACCACCAGCCAGAAAACTTTGATCATCCAACAGAAGCTAGCTGGTATCTGAAGCGCACAAGAGGATTGTCTTCATTGCTTTCCTCTCAAACATGTTATGAAAATAAGAACTGCATTAAAAGTTTGTACAGAAAAAAAACATCTTGCAGTTGCAATGCCATTCAAATGCTCTTGAAGCAATAATACAAACTGGCTGAAATATTCTCCATTTACAACCACGCAATTCTCTTCAAAGCTTCTAGGGTCTGTCACTCCATTGAGGGGGTGGTGTTAAACAGAGTCCAAAAAAAGAAAGAGTATGAAGAAAAATTGTTCAGCTATTTGCCCAGAAAACATAAACCAAGTTTTTGTTTATTTTTAAGTTAAGGTCACAGACATTACTTATATACATTGAAGAGGAAAATCAAATAGTCCTGCTTGTACCACTTCAGTAGTTGCAAATCCCTATCTATGTGGCAAGTTCCTGTATAACTTTTCTGAGCTCCAAATTCATGGTCACAGACCCATTTGCAACCAGTCAATAGATGATTGTACATTTCCAGGTTTCTCATTCACTAATTCCACCAATCATGTCTCTTGCAATCCCAAACAAACTCATCACTAGGTAACACAACCAGATATTGTCTCTTTCAACAAATAAGCTGCTAATCATCAAATACTGAACGTGAACTATGGTACACGATATCCCTTAGCAAGGATTTGAGGATTATCTCATCTAATTAGATATAAGCATGTTTTCTAATCTGTGGGCTTAAGCCAAAGCCCAATAAAAAGATTTCCATTGACTTACAGTGAGTTTTGGATCAAGCACTGGGAGAACTTGATTTTGCAATTCAAAGAGAAAGAGACCTTAAAAAAAAGTGTAACTAAATGATGAAGGAAGAGAAGTGGTTAACTGAATTAAATCATCTGGCACAGAAATGGACTGGACATCCCATATCCCCGCTAGGGTAGAGTCTTGAGAAAGATACCACTGAGACTCTGGATTTCTTTGATGCCATGCAAGTGTAACAACCCAGCTGACTGTTAGTTTTCAGACTCCTAAAAGCAGAGAAGATTCTAGTAGACACACTAGAACATGTTTTATTGTTTATTTGTGTAACTGCCTGTCATGCACAAACACTTTCTAAACAAGAATAAAGATAAATTATCAAAATGGAAGTACAGCTATTGAAAATTGTTAAAGATTTGACCCCAGAACTCTGCACTGTGATTGCGTAAGCCTAGCCCCTAACCAATCCAGAACTGTTTATTATATAGCTGTTAATTAATATTTGTTAGTTACATATTTATTTAGCTTTTAAATCATTCTACCAATGAAGTGTTCACTTCAGCTCTTGTAAAGTTATTCCATTGACTAACAGGAATCACTGTTAGCATGCTTTCAAGTTTATATTCCTCTGTCTCATTACTTAAGGATAAGAAATCATTCTGTCACTTTGCCTCAACAGAGACAATTCTCTCCTCCTGTGTGTATTCACGTCCTTGAAATACTACAGAGTAATTGTCATCTCCCCTCTCAGAGGCCTCCTTTTGCCTGCAAGCTATGAAGCTTTATTTCTGTCCCAGTGTTCTTCCAGGTGCACAACCCTTTCATCTCAGGCCATTCATAATTCTTCTTGCTTCTCTTTTAAATTCTCTGCAGCCTGTAACCTCTCAACAATGAGATGGCCAACTCTGAACAAGGGGCTACATACTGGCATTATAAAAAGAAAATCTATTTCCTTTGGTCATCTGCAGTGTGATGCCTCCGCTCTCTTGCCCTGAATCACACTGGTTTTGTGCAGGGAAAGAAGGATCAGTAGGGAAAGAAAAGTTAATTTCACAGATCATATCCATGTGCAACTATTCAAGAAAGTGGAGATAACCAAAAACATGAAGTAAGGCTAATAAATATTACTACATGCTTTTTGATAATTTCCTGCATTGCACAAGAGCTAGTTATTCCAAGCATATGACTATTTAAAAATTGTTCAATTATACATGAAATGAATTATCACCACATTTCCACGGAGAAAAGGTATTAATGTTCAATTGAGCCTGAACCAGTGGTGGAACAGGTGAGAATAAACTGCTGGATACCCTAACTGAAGATTCAAAATGGCATTTTAATGAATTAAGTACAGATTCATTTGTATATGAAATCACTACAATGCCCTATTTGGGTCCCACTCAAGTTATATTTCAGCAATATCTGCACGCTACTGGATTGCTTGTTCATTATCAGTCATGTCTGTGCTGGCCCAGGACCAAAGTAGTGTCCTTCCATGATGCAGCTATCTGCTGCTGATAGGAATGGCTATTTAAATGCAATTAGTAATCGCTGTTAAATCTGACTATAAACCACAAGCACTTCCCTTCTCATTTAATTTTGCAGTCCATCATTATTTGCTTGTTACAGTATCTGTAAAGCGGTAATTCATCAAGTGGTTCAAAGAGCATTAAAAGAGCCAGCTCATGAGGCCTCATTCTTCCCACTTGAACACTTGTGCAGAATGGAGCCATGTCAACTGAGGGCTGTTGTAAAACTGGTATAACAGGGGGTCAGGCTCAGCGAACGCAACACACTTGCTTACATCCACTACACATGCACGCAGACACCTCTGCTCCAATAATTATCATGCTGCCAGTCTGGCAGGACTGAGCTGAAAACCCACAGCTGGGGAATGGCAGCTCCACTGAAGCTTTCCTTCAGGATTTTGTCTACTATCTCTCATTAACTTGATGATGAAACTGTACTGTAAGACATGTGCAGATAAAGCTCAAATCTGCACTATCAGCTGTGCAAACTGTCCTACAATGAAGTGCATTGTTGATGAATACTACAACAGTGATTGCTGGAGCATGCAAAATCCATTATTCTCATGCTCTTGAGTTGCAAATTAAATTACTCCAATAAAATGTAAGAAGTTTTCCTACATTCACAGACTGTGCATCCCTGATTCCATCTATTTTATGTAGTTCCCTGGAATAAAGAAGAAAATTGTCAGAAATTCAGCCTAGTAAACCTGTTAGCTACAGAAAAACCCCAAAGGTGAAAGTAATTGCCAGATGCTCCAAGTCCGCGTTATATCTGTGCTGACAGTGTTTCAGTGCTCACCTGTTGCTGGCAACTGCATTGCTCTTCCACGTTGCCAAAGCACTCTGGCTAGTGTCAAGTGCATGCACCTAAAGCCAGGTCCTCAGCTGGTATAATATGGCATTGCTCCGGTGGCTTCACTGTCTGTTAGCCAAGGCTCTGGTCCATACGACCTGGCTGCCAACATCATGGAAAAATTCTTTTGTTCCTGAGCAGCTCATGTTTTTGATAGCTAATTAGGAACTATTTCACATTCAACAAAATCTCTATTGACTGCTCTCCTACAATCGGATCATTCAGGAGTATTTCTTAGGCTTATTCCTCTTTTTGAATGAGCTCATTCATTTTTCTCTTTTGCTTCCCAGTTCTTCTCTGTGGATTGTTGTCTCCTCTACATGTTATCTCAGTGCCTCTCAGAGGTCTCCCATTCATTTTGGGCCATTTCCCAGTCCTGTGATTCTGGTTCAGCTGTCACTCATGCCCTCATTTTCACTATTTTCCCTTCACCTGCTCTCACATTTCCATAAGTAAAACAGCAATATAGTTCTTCATCCAGTTCTAATACATTAAATGCTAAATTAACAGAGAAAGATTAGAGATTCCAAAGGCAGCACTAGATTCTTTCTGAGGCTTTCTGTGGTCTTCGTACCATGTTCTTTCTGACAAGAAGCAAAAGCAAGGAATAGAAGACTAGTAGATGCAGCAGTAGAAAGCAAAAGTGATTGAAACCTCTCAGTTAAAAAAAATATTTTAGGTTTAGGCACTGATGAAGTAACCAATATACAGATTGCTCATTGGGCATATAGTTCAATTTTGGCATTAAATTCTTAGGCCCAGTAAGCTGACATGGTTGTGTGAATCCCGCAAAACTAAGATTTAGTACAAGCTTGTAAATAAGGATAAAATCTCCAGTACCAATACTAGTTATTGTACAAGAACTGTATTGTGAAATGGTTTTTAGCATTCCTTATCTCTTGCTGAAAAGTTTTGACTGACATTTCTTCTGAGAAAAATAATCTAGCTCATGCTACAAATGCAAAGGCAAGACGCATAAACAAAAGATACCTGGGTTCCCAGTTCTGTCCACACACAATGTTTTTACACAGATGAAACAATTGCAGATAGATACACCCATTTAACCAAGAAAAGAATCTGAATTACTGGATCCATCCAAACCTCATTTTCATTTTTACTCCAAGAATTAACTAACAATTTAAAGAAAATATCTGATACACAGCATATTCTTTAGGCTCATCTTCTATACCGCAGTGTTATAATCCAACACTTTCCCTTTCCTCCTCTTCACTTAAAAGGAGTAATAGTCTACCCTAGACCAAAGAAAAACCAGGACTTTGCATCCCATTAGGACCATCTATGTGAGACCTTAACTTAAAAAAGTGAAAAGTAACAGAGTCCTAGCAACAGCTAAAATGTAAGTAGTGCTTTTAGCCAAATCTGAATGCCCTTTACAAAGTCCAACTTGATTTTTTTCTAAGTCAGTTTTATAATGGAAATAAATAAATAAATACAGGAATAAATTATTTTTCAGCGGTCATGCAGAAAAAAAGAATGGTTTAGCCCATGGTTTAAACAACAGATTAGATCTTAAAACGTGGAGGCTCTGCCATTAAGCCTCTTGTGCAACCCTGCACCAGTCACTTAATATCATTTTATTTTCTCCAGATAGGATAAAAAAACCAAGACCAGAATGTAAGATCTGTGAGGAACTGCAACCATATGACAGAGAAGCAGAAGTGCCAAGAATAAAATTCATGCTTTTGACTCACGCGCATCTATTTTATGGACAAGACTCCCTCCTTGGATAAGCATAAGCATGCAGTTCAAAATATAGGATGCCTCCAAAAACACTAGCACATTGGGATAGCACATTAAGAGAGAAGCCTATTAAATAAAACAAGCAACAATTTCTGAAAGAGAAATTCATACAGCCTTGCACTTTTCTAAACAGTTTTCTTACATTCTCATAGTCATTAAAATGTATAAAAATGATTATTTCAAAAAAAGCATTACCATGAATTATCACCACCCCTGTTGCCTAGCAACTGGAGTAATTTTTGAATAGTGAGCTATATAAACCAGTATCTGGAGTTTCTGCAAATGGGTATTCATTTGAGGGTTTAAAACACATTCATCTTGGAAATCAGAGGCAGATAATGCAGCACTAATGTAAAGCTGAAATGTTCTTAAAAAAATAAAATGGCATTAACAATTACTGCAGCTTAGCAAAATTCTCCTTCTGTAGCAGATCTGGACCCTGTCAAACTTAGTCAGGGTAGGAGTTGACTCCCTTGCTGTTCCTTGGGTTTGCAAGTGCCCCTTTCCAATTTTTATGAAGGTATTTGACATTCCTGTGGAGAAAATAATTCTTGCACAGTCTTCTGAGGGATTTGCTCGTAACTCAAGATCAAAAGAAACTAGTGGCATTAAATGGCAATGTATTTAAGTCAAATTAAAAATTCTATTTTTATAGAACATACTGAGCTGGAAGAACTCACTGGTTCATACCATGACAGAATGATGTGCTTAGTAAGGTTCAAAATAGGTCTGGACATTAATACCAACAAAGAGATAACCCGCTGAGATACTAGAGGGAGATTATAAGTACGTATATGAAAGATACACACTTGCAGAAATCACAGCCTAGTCACTCGTTAGCTGCATGTGGTTGCCCGTTATAGGGATTCTTGCCCATTCTTTAGACCCATGTGGAATTTAACTTGAATGCAGGGCAAGATCCCAAACCATAAACCTGTATTGTTTGATGTCTGAGAATCTCTACATTACTTTCTTACAACTTTAGTAGACAAGTTCCTGCTAAAGCTAGTGTCAATCTGTGTTACTATTCCCAAAAAGGGGGGGTGGAGGGGTCCCAAGTGAGAAAGATTCCAACTTCATGGCTTCCAAGGCTTAGCCTTATGGGTAAGAAAAAAAAATAAATGCAAAATGTGCTGAACACCGGCATGTGTTTTTCATAGAGACTGCAGGCAGAGAGGCAAATTCATCCCTGGCATAAACACACAGCCCACTGAAGGCAATAGAGTAGCATCTGCTTATACCAGCTATGAATCCGAACAAGCTTTTCCCTACAACTACTACCTGCGGAGATAAAGCTGGATACAGCACTGAAGGGAGTTTAAGAGCCTGCAGCCTCTCAGACTTTAGAGAACTAAATTTCTGCAGTAAGAGAAAACCTGATGTCTATGAAAATGTGAGTTTCTGGGCTCCCAGGAAGCCATGCAGTACCTACTGACAGGCTGCCATAAAATACTTAATGGCTGTTTAACAGCTCAGATAAAGAAAAGACGCTCCATTTTGTCTGCTGCTTTATGGAAATTTGCTGAGACCTCACACACAATGCGCAGTGCTGTCACGTAAGAAAACACTTCAGTTCTTTTCCTTTGGTCCCACTCAGAAAAGGCAATCAACACATTTTTAATTTTATCCTTAACAATGAAAGAGAACGCCCCTAAAGAAAGGAAAATTACATCAGCTAGATAGACTAGCTGTTGCTTTAAACAAGAGTGCTACTGAACTCATATCACATCAGACTATGGAATGCTCAGCCTCTTCTACAATGCAGCACACCCCCCCCCTTCTCCACCGAGGAGCAGCACACACCTGTACTGCCAGACCGCTGAGCAAACAGTGTGCTCACCCGTCCACCAAGACTCTTACTTTCATTGCTTGTAAATAGATCACATTTGGGAAAAAAAATGCTTTCTGCACTCTTCTCAAACAAAAATTGCTCCAAAATATGCCGGTATGTTTTTCAAATTACATTTGAAAAGTCCTCCTTAGGAAGAGAGACTTTGTCTCTGATTTACAAATGACAAACCACTTCTCTATACTTACACTCTATACTATCTGCTCGTATAGGAGAGAATCCTATATGATGCTGGCCTGAAGAGAGCTTTTATCTTCTTTCAGCAGTACAGAAACATTGATGAGCAAGTGTGCTGGCACCTCTGGCTCTGTACGCTCAGAACTGCAACAGCTGGGAATCACAGCAGAGAGACCGGTACTGCAGTTTGGTAATGCGTTTGTCCCAGTCAGGCATTGCCAGGAAAGACAGCTGTTGTATTTGGTAACTATTCCTTGTATGTTCTGCTGTAGCCTAGGGAGCATCATTAATACAATTTTTTTCTATTTCTCCAGTTGGCCTTCCCTTCAATCCATAAAATCCAACAGGAAGGGAGACAGGTTTTTGATAAGCATAGTTTGAGCTACACTTTGTGAAGGGCAGAATTCAAGCAAAATATTCACACTATGGCTAAGCGCATGATCCACAAAACATTTCATGAACATTTATACATACAAATTTGGTTGGCCCTTATCTGGATTCCAGTCTGACTGAGCTCCAGGGAGAGGAATATTTCCAGAGAGCATGTTTTAAGGAATAATTCCAGAAAGCATGTTTTAATTTTGGAAAGTAAATGTTAGAAGAAAAATAAAATTATAACCAAACTCAGTTCATCTTTATTTTCCAAAATGAAGACAAAACCAAAGAAGTAAGACTCATCAATACCTTGCAATCTTGAATGAACATGAGAAAATAATCATGTTTGCAGCCTTTAAAATTATAAAAAGGGTAAAATGTATGGACTAAAACATGCTTTGCGGATGACTTGGTTTGGTTTTCATGTCATCCTGTTGTTCCTAACTCCAGATCTCACATACATGTCCTTCATAAATGGTGACACTCATTAGCAGTTCGATTACAAGATGCTACTGTAAACCTATGATACTAGTTGCTACTCCTTAGGCTTTAGGCTAGAGAAAAGCAACACCATCCAAAAAAATCAGAAACTTCTCAACAGGAAGGCTGTATGACTGTCTGGGTTGAGTAATGAATCCAAACTTGCTTTCAGACCTGCACACATGAAAAATGGAGTGAGACAACGATGAAGAGAAATGAGTACAAAACATACCCACTAGGTGAGCAATTCCTCTAATTTCCTAGAAGCTACCTGCAGTAGCAAAGGCCATTTGTCTAGTGTGACTAGCAGGGACTACTTTTTTTTTGCAAGTGAAATGCTGACACTGTGATTCAAATCACACAAAAAATAAAATACAAAGTAACCTTGGATCATAGAAAGAATCTCATGACAAACATGCACGCTCATTGTGACATATATTTTCAAGAAACTAAATTCCACACAATGGACAGCAAAATTATTTTCTCTGTAGTGCTCCACTGTGGCAACAATGCTTGTCTTTGTGGATCAAATCTGAAACTGGTTCTCAGATGTTTTGAAACATTAAAGAAATCTTTGAACAGTCCTAGAAAACAAAATTGTAATGTACTGAACTTCGAGCCTTAAGATCTTTAAGGCACCTGAGTCCTATTTCAGCAGGCTTCTTCCTTTGAAACCTGGATGTCAAATACAGCGTAGCTACAAGATGTAAGGTTAGACCAGGTGTCACTGAAGCTTAGGCAGGTTTTGCCGTACCTCAGGAGGGCTGCACTGACCCCGGCAGACTGCCTCCCTGCTCACCCCATGTCTGCCTCACGCCCAGACAGGCACACTGCTTGCAAGCATCCTCTCACTAGGCGCAACACAGAATACCACTTACTTGTATGGGATGTGTTTGCTTCCATTGACAAGGGCAAGGATGACGTTGCCCAGGGCTGACAATGAGAGGCAGAGGCCAGAGCTTCCCTCCCGGTTTTTGCTGAGCACTTTCACGCAGCTACCCAGGTCAATAAGGTGCAAGCGGCTGCGACCTCCAGACACTGCCATAAAGAAAGCAAGCAAACAGTTAGCATATGCCTCCAAAAGCAGCTTCCCAGGAAAGCAGAAGACTCGCCATGACTTGCGAAGACGAAACAATCCAGAAGCCTTTCCTAATTCATGTTAGCAGCAACAAACTGTAGGGGTCCTGTTAATTCACCGTCAGCCTTTATTCCTGTACATTGCTGTCCACTCCAGACTTGCTTAAAGATTGCCAAGGCTTTCAGTACTCACCCACTCCTGCCGGTTTAACTCTGTGGGAGTCACCACTGTGCCTGCCTTTTTTTTGGGGTTTTTTTGTTTTTTTGTTTTTTTGTTAATATAGTTCTATTAGCCTGTACCTGAGTTGGCTCTGTTTCTGTCTCTGTCATTATGGATCCTCTGTCCAAAAAACTACAGGCTGGGAATTGTTGCTGGCTGTGATAGCTTCTCTTACCTTCCCCTTCTTGAACACTGGATCTTCAGAAGAATTGTGGTGTCTGTGGGATTTTCAAATTTGCTTTAAGTCTATATACTTCTACATTATCATTTGGGCTACGAAAAGGCTTGACGTGCCATGGGTAATGGATTGTGGACAAGCTGCTCTGTTCTGAAAAGTTTCTGTAAAGCTAGCAGTGGATCCCATGGTTTTCTTCTTGTTTACTCTGTATCAACACACTGCATTTAAAGTGAAAAGATGCTACCATTGAAACACCAAGGTTAACAGATATGTGCTCTCTTTAAAAACCTACAGTTCCTTATGAACCCAGGATGGGGACTATGTAGACTTTACAGAAGTGTTTCTAATTCTCTATTATCTCAAGACAATTCCCTAGCTGTTTTTTTTTTTAATCTGATCTTTGACCACTCCTCCCTATTCTCAAGAGTTTGTTTAGAAGCAATCTGTAGGAAAAGGCAGTTTTATTTCTAAGATCTTGACTCAACAGTTAAGAGCACTATTTGAGGACACAAACATAAACAGGAGTGGAAATACTTTCACATCTGAGTTTACCTCTATGCAAATAAATTCACAGCCATTTTGACACAGCACCTCAACTTATGCATCTGGCAAAGAAAAGTAACTAGCAGTGGGGGGAGACCAGTTCACAAGCAAAGATGGTGATGAGAGAAACTACATGATGGGGGCCTTGGAAAAGAAGTTTCCAGTTAAATGGCATTGCTTTGAAAATGTCTTATCAACCACAAGCATGTTTTTTCAATGACCCTGCATTCAGTAGCTGTACCATGGAAGTACCATGTCATGGTATACAGGCATGTAGGTGCCATAGGAGGTAGAAGGAAATACGTTTACACAGATATGTGAAGACGACACTTGTAAAACCTCTACATATTCACAAAAAGATGTTGCACGATCATAAAATTTTTCAGATTTGCTCATAGAAAGAAAGTCTACTATGAAAAATGTATATAAATATAGAAAACATACAGCTACTAAAGGTATATATAACTATTAGCTGTAACTTAAAAAGTGTTAACCTACACTGAAAACATAAGGAGAAAGATATTTCATTTTGCAAGCACTGCAAAACACAGGGCTCACTGCTTATTGCTACTACCTGGTGTCTTGCATGACACAAAACTTTCTATAAAAATATAAAGTGTTTCTGTAGAATATGTTATATATAATACTATAATTCTTTTTCACTTGTAGGTGATGGTGTATTAAAACAAACAATAAAACTACGAGTAGACTTCTATGATAAAAGAAAAAAAACATGAATAAAGAGAAAGAAGAGAATATAAGAAAATAAAGCACAGCAGAGAGAAAAAAGAAAGAAGAAAGGAGAAAGAGAGAAGAAGAAAGAAGAGAGAAGACTTTTTCTGTGAAAGTGGTTTATGCTATGGGATTTGAGAATAATATGCCAAAAATGAGGGCAGTATCTCTGTCAACAATTGTTAAAATACAATAATTTCTGCTTCTTTTAAGTCCCGTTACTGCTTCAGCTACATCAGGTATTAGGCAACACAAGACTTCTTTGTATTAAATTATACTCCGATATTTGTTAAGTCATATCACGAAACAGAGGTGGAGAATAAATGATTAAAACGATTGAGTCCTCTAAGACTGCTACCCTCAGAAGGCTGAAATTACCTTTTTTGAGTATCCCCCAATGATTTATTTAGAAAAACTAAACAAAAGTGTTAAGTTGCTACTGAAAATGACTGCAGGTGACTTTACTGAATTATATATAAGACATATTTCAGTTGCTAAGATTACCAGACATTGGGGAAACAAAAGAAAATGAGAGAAATCGCTATCTTTCAAAATCTTAGTCATATTGCTTCCACACATATTGCTATTACACAGGCTGAGGAAATCCAGAATAAGAGAAATTATCGGGTCTTTCCTTCTTATATAATTTACAGGTCAAAGACAGACATTTTTAGGACAGCAGATCCACTTGCTTGATCTGAAAATGAAGTTATTTGTTAGGCAAGTTCTCCGCTAATGTGCCTGGCAACTATAGAGAGAAGAAGAGAAGTGGAACATCCTAACACTTGTTTTTGTCTATGGCTGCAGAGACTGCAGAGCTGACAGCTGAAAAATGACTGTGCCAGTTCTGCCACAATGCCATTTATTTCAATGGTGCTAAGCCCACTTCATGACATTTCTGGTAATGAATCTAACAAGGAGGTAAGTACATTACCAATGCGTTATTCTAACAGTCATTTTTTACCAAAATCATACATTAGCCAGCCCTTTAATCTCTTATCCTTTAGAAGCTGGGTTTCTTTTTTTTTTTTCCCCTATACTTTTTTAATCCTGTTACTGCACTCTGTATATCTCTACTATCTTCACGTTGTTTTCTGAAAAGTCCTTCATTACATCAGGAGACAGTGATAATCACTAGGCGCCCTTTCTGAGCAGCTGGAATTCCCCCCTCATTCAATTATCATCGAGATCTGACCCTGCCTGGCTTGTGAGGCCACTCAGATATGGAAACTTGAAGACAGGAGGTGGTATGGCCACGAGACAAAGATATAACTACAGGCAGTAGGCAAATGCCATATTATAATCAACAGGATCATGTCTTCTTTTTTTAAAATGAGTCATGGGAAAATATTTTTTCCCTTTTATTCACCGCATTTGAAAGTAGTAGAAAAGGACTGTGTGTACATGTACTGGCATGCAGTAAAAAGCATGGAGCATTAAATAACTGTAATAATAATTCCCTCAAAATCAGTCATCTTTATTCCTATGAACCAGTCCATTTGAGCATCCAGACTTCCTTTCCACCGCAGGGTGGTTAATTAATAAACCTTTAGTTAATTGAGATTTCTGCCTGCCAATTCCACAAGGGTTATTACTTAAACACATGCAAACTGCATTTCCATTTAAAGCAACTTTCTGGTTTTCTCTTTTGTAAGTACAGTCAATGTAAATTTTCTGCATTCAAACATTAGACATTAACACTGCAGTGGTGTTCACCCACTACACATCATAGCATGTAATCTATTCCTTATTACAAATAACCTATGCAGAGCCAGGAGCTGAAACATATGCAATTTCTGCAGTATTGCTTAAGCCCACAAATTTAAAGAAGCAGAGGTCTCTGGTGTCTTTCAAACAAACATTTTTCCCTCTAAAAAATGATTATTTAAAATAAAACCCCTCTATATATGTGCAGTTATAAACAATCTGGGAGACTTGAAACAGAAGATAAATATAATAAAAAATATAAATGGTGTGAGTCAGATGAAACCTTTGAAAGTTATAAAAACATATAAGTAGACATGGAAGCATCTTCTCCTCATTTACAAGTGGGCGATGGAAGTAAAGACACAAGCCAGTGAAAGCATCTATGTCAAAGAGAGGGAGCAAGCCAATCTGAAAAGCCCAGAGCCTTTACAAACAACCATGAGAGTCCTTTGTGCACATGTAGTTGGGCCAGCAACTAAAATATCGTGTATCTCCAAGAAAAGGTACAGTTTATGCATTGCCAACATCAGCTTCCACACTGCCCTATTTAGGTGCTGAAGAGGAACAGCTAACACAAGGGTGGCAAGGAATTCCCATCACCACAATATTTTAGTCCATAACCTCAACATTATCCGTAAGGAAAATACTAAAAGCCAATTTGAAAAGCACTTTGGTTTTTTGTTTGGTTTTTTTTAGATACAGAGGTCCACTCAGTGCTGAGGACTAACTGTGATTATCTCCACAACAGCAACTAAATTGGCGAGTGATGGCAATAATCCCCAGTGGCCTTTAATGGCCTTTTGTGGATCTCTACCAGGCAGGTGGACAGTTGGTATGGATGGCCTCACCCCATACTGAATGGAGAACTCTGCTCATTTTCACCACTAAAGAATACTGTTTAAAGGACTGTTTAAAGCCAGTTTCCAGGCAGGCTTGGAGGAGACAGAAAGGAGTGAAGGGACAGCTTACTTCCGCCTTTGCCGCTCTTCTCCATGCGATACTGGTAGATGTGCAGAGTGAAGAGCATGTGAGAGTTGCGGTGATCCTCCTCATCGCAGTCCCGCTGGTTGCTGCGACGTGAGGCGATGGCAGCATCAAGGAAGAAGGCAGCCTTCTCTGCCGTAGGGGCGCGGAGCTCGCTCTGATTCTGAAGCTGCAGGTAAACACAAAGGAGAAATGACCTAGAAACTCCCCCACAAGTCAACACTACCAGACAACTTCCCACAGTCAACGCACACTGCGGATACGCTGGCTTCTAGTGGGACTGAAAAGGAGGAGGTGCCTGATGGAACGAGACCCTCCTGACACTGGCAGTGGCAATACCATGCCCTCCAGGAGCCCCACAGTTGAGGCTTTTGACAGTTCTCACTTGGGGTAACTCTGGTGGCAGTTGTTACACATAAACCCCAGCAACTGGAAACTCCGGTAGGCTGGACAGATGCATAAATTTGTTCCTTCACTTTCCCAGAATTTTAAGCTAGTTATGCTTATTGATTATTCATTATTTTTACTGCCTTTTTTTTTCCTCTGTGTTGCTGGCTTTGGCAATCACTGTGTCCTTCTGACAGTCAGAAGTGAAAAAAAAACTTGTGGAAGACACATCAATCCCAAATTCGACAGTTGTTGGAGACTGGCAGGGGCAGTACTATGTGTTAGCCTTCAGAAAGTGTTAGAAGGGAACAGTCCACAGATAAATCTGGGAAATAACAGGACTGAAGATTGTGTTCAGCCCCACAGCATGTGGGGAGCAGCACAAAAGAGAAGCCTTTTTCTTGCCCCTTCATACCACTTGTTTATGCACCTGCAGGGCAATCCATTAAATGGAACCAGGCATATAATGTACGTACATTCACATTTGCTGGACCTCAATCCCAGTCACCAGCCTGCTCTTATCTCTCCAAAGTGATAGACAGAATAGAAGGGCAGATATTATTAACCCCCCATAACGTTAGGAATGCATGCATGTTTCATGTCACCTAAGATTAGTTTTTCTGTGGAAGGGACATGTGACTGTGCAATCTGATGGCATTAATTTTGGCAGTACACAGAGCTGGCCTGCAGCCCATAGGATAGACTTGTTTTGTCTGGCATGAAAATGGTGAGGAACTCCCATTTTCAGTGTTTGTTCCCCTGCTATGTAATACAACTAGAAGTTAAGTCTCCTAAAGAAGGCTGTGTTCCTGTCTTCTCTTTGTGACCATTGATCAGCCTGAGGAGGGATAAAGCCAAGGCTCTACATGGGATGGGGTGACACAGCTGAAGGCTAAGCTCTCTCTCTAGAAAGAGGGAGTGGGGCAGGAAGGAGTTAACAAGGCAAGCAGAAGGCAGGCCAGTCTGTGGGCTGATCTCACTAATGTAAGCAACAAGAAAATGTGCATACTTGGAAAGGCCCAATGACAGACAGTATGACATATGGTGATTATTCATTTGCTACACAGGCTGCTGCTTTTGCATATCTGTATGGCTATAATACAATATCCTCCCTTCATCTGAGGATTTTGAGAATTCAGGTGTAGGACATATGACTCCAGAATGTCACTATGCCTTGTAAACACACATAAAAAGGCTTTTTTTTTCTTGGAATTTAACTCAGTATTTTACACTGCAGAGATACACAGATGTCTCATGGAGCTACCTTTTCTCCACTGATCTAAAATAATTAATTTTGTGTATGGCTGTTCTGTCTGTATCTATATGAAAATAAGCAACAATAATGGGATATTTATTATTATTGCTATTGTGCTTAAATACCTTAATAAAGAATTAAGCTCTAAAGAGAGGCTAGTTGTTACACAGTTATGTAATGTAAGTAACATACAGATGCCAATTTAGATCTTAACTGGCCCACCATATCACCCCAAGGGGAACTGTGAATACTTGTCTCCTGTCTTATATTCACTAGACTGCACCCATTACAGGATACCAGAGGGTGAGATGTCTTGTGATACCGTAAGTATTTCATAAGGCACTAAAGCCAGGAGTCAAATGAGAATAAGAACCCTGACTGTTATTTAAAATCAAGAAGCAACTTTGTAGTCCTCCAGTAGAACGGAAAAGATGATCTAAGTATGTCCAATGGGCATAAACCACAAAGAGATAAAACACAAAATTTATTACTTGTTGTTTAAAATCTCTCGATTCATTACTTTTGTGGATGTGAATCATGATTTCTAGATGCTTGGCGCTGGAAATGGGGCACATAACTTGTTCCTCTATTCCCCATCCTTGGATAGGTGGTGCTCTGCAGGTTCTGGATGGAAGCAGCCTTTGCCTTTAAGGTTCAAAGAATGTATTTAAGCTACATCATGCTGGTTTTCTCCCACTTCAACTACTCATACAAAAATCAGATTCACTCCCTCACAGAGAGCAAAATGAAAGAATAGGCCTTTTTTCCCCTCAAACCAAGAGGGGGGAAAAAAATAGGGCTGCTGAGACTTTCTAGTGGTTACCCAGGAGATACATAAGCCAGTTACTCATTCCTGCTAAACCTCCAAACCTGAGAAGTGTTTGAGTTATTCTTGGCTTGCCCAGCTCAGGAATTTATTTCTTGGCATTAATAAGTAGCAATTAATGCTTCCTACAACATTGCTAATGCAAATGCTATAAATAATGTAGTTTATAAAGAGATAAACAGCCATATTAATGGCCTCCAGCTATTTGTGCAGTACTGTAAATATTTTAGCTTGTTGTTTTACAAAAGAGAGATCACACTTTCTTTTAATTTTTTTTTTAAGAATGAGGTGAATTTTTTTTTGCACTGAATGTTTTCACATTTTATTGCAAACACAAGCCCCTGCTCAACAGTTATACCAGAGGTACAAATATTTAGGTCAGAAGAGCAGATGGCCCTGCAGCTGCAGGTCATAAAGTTCTTGCATGTTTTAAAGTAAACACTTTCAAGTCTATAAACTTTATGCTCTGGGTAGTTCTTGAATTTGAACCATCTCAATAGCTCAAAAAAAAAAAAAAAA
>VZTL01059922.1:1275-12073 GCA_013400535.1 Scopus umbretta
CAGACTTTGGAATCCTCTTCTCTATACCTGTTGCTTTAGTCCTCCTCCCTATCCCCTCTGCAGCATGTTGGCCATGGTGGTCAGCCTGCAACGGAGCTCCTTCCTACCTTCTTGCAGTAAACTGGCACTAGTTACCAGTCACATAACATAAACTCAAGCAGACAAAACCAGATGAAGATCTTTTCACACAGATGCTGGTTTCAGGTGATATTGGTGGAGTTAGTATTTCACGCATGCTGCTCATATAAGGGGAGGTGCAAGACACTTCTTTCCAACTTCTTCCTGCTGGAGCAAAAGGCTATAGCTATTTTGAAGATAAATTATTGTAAAGGTGAAGGCCAGATGTACAACTGATACCAGCTGAAATTCTGCGAGAGATCAGATGGCTGAGATGGTGCAGGTGTTATGATAGAAGGCCACAGCTATGCAAAACTCAAGGTGAATAGGCCTTGTAAGGCATGTACCAATAGATTCAGGACGCTCCATGAAAAAGCCCTCCTGGATAAATGGCCTATGGGTTGTCTATGGAGGATACAGGGTTTGGGTGAGCTGGAGATACCATCTTCTAGGTGTCATTTGAGAGCCTCTTAGAACAATTCAAATGATGATCCAACAGTATACTTCAGATACTGTAAACAGACAGGACCAGATCTTCAGTGTACCACTGTGGTCCTCCTACAAAATAATGCAAAGCAAGATAAACTATCTTGTTAATCTTCACTAACAGAGTTACAAAATTGCTTTTCTCTGTGTTTGGTCAGAAATGTAAGGGTCTGTATTGCAGGGAGAAGGATTCAAGAAACTGCAGGTCTCTTTAGAGAAGTACAGGTTATATGTGGCAGGGAGGATGGTAGTTAGGTGTCAGAAGCAAGACACCTTCACATCATATGACAGCCATAGATGGGAAATAAATGTTAACTGAGGATTTTGAAACTGTTTGAGACAATCCTTCATTGCATTGCAGCTAGGTATCATCTTACTTTGATGTGAAGTGTTGCTAGACACACAGTACTCTAATCTAGTGCCTCTAGTTTTACCAAGAATGTGAAAAAACATGTAAGATTTTTTTTGTGTCAGATTACTAGCCATATCAGTATTATACTGAAAGGCTTTTGCCAAAGGTGATGCCCCACACATTAAGCAAAGAGAGAGCTCAGCATAAATTCACAAGATGGAGCGGAAGGTAAAATAATGCCTACCAGACCAGTGGGAGAGCAAGGATTATAACCAACTGTTCAATTCCCTGTCTAGTGCCCTGCTTATAAGACTGTATTTCCTTCCCTAAGCTTGTAACTGAATGTGATATCCAGCATGTACAGCACAAGGCTGGTTGTTGTCTTGCCAAGTCCTTTAGGATTCTTTCTCTTATCTGACAAATATGCTTACATATTTTGCAAGTGATGATGGATGCCTATGTATGCTGTGTCTTGTAGATTTATTTAATTCACCTTTTGTTATTACTGAAAGCATAATAAGGGCTGCAGCAAAAATAAAACATCTGTAGTCTTTGACAGAGTGACTTAAAGATAAAGAAGAAAGCTTTCAAGGCATGAAACATGTAAGGAAATTAATTGAAACAGGTGGTTGCAGCTAAATGGTTCTGTTTAAACTTTAGCATTTCATGGATCAGTAGGAAATTTTACCTGACTACAGTTTTAGACATGCTTCAGAAAGCCTAACCAGGGGCATTAGTTGTAAGTCTTTGCTCAAATTTAGGAACCTGTTCATAGTTCTTTGCTGATGTTTGAGCTGGAAATATGAGAAATAGTCAGATGACACTATTTAGAAGCAGAAATTACACAAAATCTTCTTGCATTCTGTACTTGTGTTCAGTGCCATATACTTTAGCAAATTTCTCTCTGCAATTGATATGAATTTAGACTCTTTTCGTCCATTGTGCTGCCTAAACAGTTAGATATTTCCTTGAATGCTCTAAAGGCACATAACAAGGCCACCTTGCTACAGAATGTGATTTCCATCTCTTATCTTTAATTATGGACTCTAAGATGCAGGTCAAAAGATGCTTGTTGCTATTACTTGGCAATATTGGACATTACAAACTATATGTGAACATAATATAGGAACAAATACATTTAAACTAGAAAGAGATGCAAAGTTGTAACTATCAGAGGAGCTTGGCTAAGTATATAAACAACAAGAGGTGGAATAAGAAACTTAACCTGTTTGAAGATAGAGTTTAATGGATTTATGAGTGGGATTATTTGACAGGGTCACCTAAAACCATAAGGGATTGTTTTCAGTGATGCAGTTTACTGTCCTCTTTCTATTACTGCAAGGGCAGTCTAGCAAGCAGTGCACAGAATAAGGCTCCTATTCATTTGGTTTCAAGCATCACTCAATGTCTGAGCACTAGAACAATCAGAAGGGACACATTAAACAAGGTACAAGATATGAGGTCATCAATTATGATATATAAAGTAGATTTTAAAAATGGCACCAGGCAAGCTATTTAAAAATGATTAGTGTTGTTGGTTACTGTGAGGTGTATCTCAGTTTTATGTGTCCAGCTTGATTTACTAAGTGAAAACATTTGTTATCACAAAAGCCCCTCCAGGGCAGGACAATTAAGACTGAGCAATCAAAAATGAATGTTCATATTTGTAGCTTTCCCCTGAGCTGCAGGTGCCCTTACAATTACTTAAAAGACACATCCAGTCCTACAAATAAAACTAGTGGCAACAAACTCTTAATGGCAACAAAAAGAGAGAGAAAAAAATAAATCCAGCCTTATAAACTGTGTTTCAAGACAAATCCCCCTCCCTGGATGCCTTTGGACATAAATGAGCTCTGCAGCTACCCCAGTTATCCCCAGCCTGGGGTGCATGCCAGAGCTCAGGCACCAAGGGAGGTGTCCTGCCAACCCTTCCCAGGCTGAAGGAGCTTGAGCAGACTCTGTGTTTCAGGTGCGGAAGAGTGGCACTTGGGACTGGGCTTTAAAGGTCAAGTCAACAGCGAAGGTTAAGTCCAGTGTCTTTCTGACAATCTGAGAAGCAAAAGCCTGTGTGGGAAGATAGGCCTTCAACATACCCTGAAAAGCCAGTTCCTTAGCTGATGTAAGTCTGCCAAGCTGCACTGATGTCAATAGGGTTATTCCTGTCAGCTGAGCATTTGTCCCATATGAGCTGCAAACTGCTTTGCTGGGAAGAAAAAAGTTCCTTGTATGAGTTGTGCTAAAAATCTGCTACAATTAGCTGCTTCCATCGAAATCTAGAGCCAGTTAGCTCAGGCAAAGTAAATCTCCAGCAAGTACAATGCACACAGAGAGGCAGTGAAATAAGAATTAGAATCCAAGCCGTAGTGAGACTCACACAGCTATGCAAAACTCAAGTTGAATGGGACCAGAAAAGAACTAGAAACAGCTGTGAGCAGAGGTAGAAAAGAATCCCTGGAAGATATATGAATGTGTCAGCAGGCAGTATCGTTAGGTAACAGATACGGTTTGCAAGCTGATCTGCTGCTATGTTAATCAGGCCCACACAAGCAGGACAAATAGATGGGTGGTGCAGGTCTTCGGAGTCAACCTAAAATAGAGCCCCGTGCCGAGCAAAAGCGCCTGCTGTTGCAGATGGATGCTGAACAAGGAGACTTTGTGTAGTTTGCCAACAGCTGCTAGAAGAAAGTTTGTCCTGGAATCGCAGCACTCCTTTGCAGACGGGCAAAGTTCACCTTCAATATGGAGCATTTTCTGAATTTTAAATACTCGGACATGTATCTTATGTTGTTTCAGCACAGGTAATGATATAGGAATTATTTGTAAAATAGCAGCATGGACAAAGCAAAACCTAGCTGAAAACATAATCTACACCTAGGGTTTTGACTTTCTCAGTGGTCATGCTGGTAAATAAACCTCTATAAATAACTGAACCAGCAGCTGTCTTCCCAATTATTAATTGGCATCCGTAAAGCTGATGGCATTGCATAAGATCTTTTTTACAAAGAGAATGCGAAGTTCAATTGAGAATGATCTTTTGGGTGCACTTAGGGTGTTCTTTCATGGTGCATAAGGTTCCTTTAATCTGTTTGAGTAGCTGGCTAACTTTAAAAGCACTCTTCAAGGAGCACTGACACAAAATGCAATGGCTTAATTCCATAATTTGCTGATACAGCCAAACTCTATTGCTGCTAGAACAAAAAAAGGTAAATTAATCTAAAGAAAGAAGACTATACCTGATTTGGCTCTGTACTTTTTTTTAAAGCTATTTCAGGGACAGGCTTCAAGCATGTAAGGAAACACTCACCATGCCATTTTTAGCAAATATGTCAGCTGTGTAATTGAATAATGTGGAATGTATTTATCATACCTGTGTACCTGGAGACACCTAGAAAAAGCATTTGCTCCCTATGTGCTGAACAGAAATACATTTTTTTCTTAAAAAAATGCAAAGACTGGCATCAAAACTTAATATTGTCTTTTGTGGTGCCAAATATGCATTGTACACTACTGGCCCCTGGAGCTATAAAAATGTAAGCTACCACCAGAATTATTCTCAATAGCTCCAGCTGGTTCTGTTCTGCCAAGAATACTCCAGTTCAAGGATTTCACAGTGGCAGGAACACAAGATGTGTTTTCTGAACATGTGTTTTGTGATTTTAATAAAATACCCTGAAATATATTTGATTATTTGAAAAGATTTTCACTTCAATGACCTTCACCCACAAACACATGAAACTTTTTAAAATTTGATAGCTTCATTTTTTATTGGATACAACAAGGTTACACAGTAGTTCTAGAGCTCCACCAAACAAAATAAACCAAGATAGCTCCATTGCTTACTAGGGAAGCTGGGTCATGTTCTTAATCAGTTGCTGTCTCTTACTGGTGCACTCTGTGATACAAATAAAGGTGGCCCAGTCCTGAAAAGTACTTATGACACTGAATATCAACTGATTATGGTTTTGGTTGGTGGTTCCCAAATATGAATAATATGCTTTTACCTTAGCCTGGGTGACTTTTGTTCAAGATCAAAGTAGAAGGATAAAACCAAACAAAACCAAGAGATACAGGTAGTGGAGATATAGGAGATAAAAATATGTAAGTTTGAGATCTTTCCTGGACTGTAACACCACAAATCTACAGATAGTGACTCCTGTGAAAATAGGGTATCCATGCACCTTGAAAAACTTCTGTCCTTCTTTTTTTTTTTTTTAATTTTTATTTCCCTCTATGGTTCTGTGTTCTCAGTTTTGGAGCTACCCAGCACAGGGTACTTAGAACCCAGAATTCAAATATTTTCTTACATCACCTGAGAAGACACTGGAAACTGGGGACTGAGATGATGAAAATAAAATACTACCTGCCTCCTCTTGGTTGTGGGAGTACCTACAGGTGTCCGGTCTCTGCTGGGAGACTTGTTATGGACTTCTGAGCTTTGTGCTAACAAAAATTGTCATCCCTGCTTATAATCCTAATTCATTCAAAGCAGGAATGCTTGGTTGTTGGCAAGAGGAAGTCTTCCTCCTCAATTTCATCATGAATGAACTACATGCAAGAGAGCGTGCCCATCTTGTACAAGTACCTCTATTTGAATTGACACTGAACTGCTTCCTCAGGCAGGAAATTCTGGAAGTAAGGTGCGATACATGCATGCACCATCACATTCATCCTTGCAAAAATGTAGTTATACCTTGCTTGACAACACCCTGCATTTCCAAGCTTTGTGAGTGTAAACCACGTTCAGGCAGGAAGATTTTATGGTTATCCAGATTGCAACATATGTTAACAAGAATATAGGGTAATAATGATAAAGTTTATTCTGCCTTTATGTCTTTAGTATCAAAGTGACAAAGAAATATGTGATTCTAAGTGCTCTATTTAAAAGATATCTGTTAGCATTACCTATTTGTTGTGCTTTCTTAATACTGGAATGATAGCATTAGTATGCTAATCCAGTCCACACAATTAGAATTTGTCCTAATTAGGGTGAAATCAATCTTACATGATAGTGGATGCCTAAAAATTAGACATCTCTGTCAGCTAGTTTCTTGGTTATCTTTACTGTTGATGGAGAGAGGCACCTTCAGGAGGCAACTTATTCCAGTGTCTTGGATGGTGATGTTTCAAAGTCATGCCACATATCAAAGGTAAATTTTCTGTGTTGAGGGCTAGCAGAATCAGGAGGTGTTGAAGATGAGAGGATGTCTCTTTCTTTCCACCACGCAGGAGTCTCTGCACTGTCTGACCTGTGATTTGCTTGGCATTATAAAGGCCAAAGTAATGAAGTTCTTGCATCAAAGGCCTTGTGAATCAAAAGCTCTGTTCTTATGAGTCATTAGAGACCTGGGATCAGTGGGAAGTGTGGTTTTAATGTAAATAGGGTACCACAATAAGCTGATTTAGAGTCTCATTCCTAACACTAGGCACCCTGTTTTGAAAATGTTGGCTTTAGCCTCTCATTTTCTGTTTAATCACCTACTTAATACTTCATATGCCTACGTCAAAGTGCTGTGAGATTTAATTAATTTTTGCAAAGCTCTTTAAGATCTTTAGATAAGAGGTACTATATTATATAAGTGCAAGGTATTACTACATTACTGAAGAAAAGTACTCACGGAAAAGGTTAAGGTCAATTAACAATTTCTTGCCATTTATGCATATATTTTCAGATTACAAAAAGAAACTGGTGTCAATTTAGTTAATTTCACTTGTATCCATTTTCAAATAAGTTATTTATAATTGATTTAATTTGAAGTCTTACAGATCATCAAAATGGCAATAAATTATACCCTGCTTATAAGCTTCTAACACCCTATGGTTTTAGGCTGTTTTGTTTTAATTGAAATGTAAGTGTTTCAATTACACATTATAATTAAAAAGTTTCAGGATCAAATTATCCATCTTTTTAAAATGGCTCAGGCAAGTAAAAAAAAAAAAAGCCCCAAACCTCTCCATGAGTTCTTGGAAATGACTGGATAGGTAACGATTCCCTGTGTTTTTGAATATCAAATCTGCAGCTTAAGTAAAACAGCAAAAAAGCATTTTCACAAAAAATGATGTTTTACTAGACATCTGAAAAAGGGACATTCAATTGACTAACCCTGAAGAAATTTCTTCTGAAAATCACATTTAAACACTTTGTTAAGCACAAAGATTCACTCACGTGCAGTACTGTAACCATAAAGAACTCAGACTAACATTTTTCAGAGAATGTCAAGACTCTCAAATCCTATAAAATTTCATCAGGATTTGGGTACGTTTTAGAGAAAAAGTCAAAAGGTCCAAGTTGAGAGACATCTAGATCAAACTAACCACATTGTAAATCACTTTCATTACACATGGAATATTACCATACTCTAATTAAAACCATGTGATCTTACCATCATGTTTTAATTAAGATCTTGCTTTACGTTCGTGCCATTAGAACTGCTTGAGTAAAAATAAAAAAACAAAAAACCACTTAGTCAAGAACATTTTCATAAATAAACACAGTTAATCAACACACTACTTGCAGAGGGGTCATGTTATCCAAGTATTCAGTGAGCCAGATGTTTTGCAAAAATGCTTATAAATCCTGAAAGTGTCAAGCATAAATGTTTGAATGGATATATATTTGCTGTTCTCTAATTTATTATTTACTATTAATTCATCCCATTTGCAAAAAGTTTTAGGAAATTCTCATATGATTAGGTGACTAGCTGCACATCTGGATTTTCTTTAAATCATTCTCTCTCTTTAAACTGGATTATAATCTCAGAGGATGCAAATATTAGCTTTGTTACTGATTTTATGAGAGCAGGTGCTAATATTTTGTTTATATTGGAAAAACGATTGAAGTTGGCATTTACTCATGTACCACATACATCATAAAGAGGAAAAAAATCCTCATTTAGTCCTGCAAAATGTTGAGATCCCCCTATTTTTGTTAGCTTCACTGAAGAAAACTGAAATCTCACTGAGTAGACCTTCAAGTAAAAAAACCCAGATTTTACATTGGTATTTAATCAGCTCTGGAATGACTGATACAAAAAAAAATTAAAAATACCCATATAATAATTCCTTCATGTTGTTCTCTTGCTCAGACAGCCATGCAGATGGAGGCAGATAAAATCTTCAGCTCATGCACTCTGACCCTCTGTACATCAGAAACCATTTAATGTCACCTGAATTGAATCAAATTGCAGTTCTAAGCCTACCACAAAGACATCTATGCTTGACATGAAGACATCAAGAGTCAGAGGAACCAGCACTTCCATTGGTAATTTGTTCCAGTGATTAATCCTTTTCACTGTTTACAGCAGGTACTTTCCTGTTTGAATTTTGCTTGGTTCAACATTGCTCTGTTACAGCTTTCTCTCTAGATTAAAGAGCCATTTAAAACTTCTGATTTTGTGCTCCTGGAGGTACTTATCAAGTCACCTCTCAACCTTCCTTCAAGCTGTGGCTCTGCATGTGGAGTTGGTCCAAGGGAAGAGCATGGAGTTAATCGAGATAGGACAGCCGTGCACAAATTAACCTGGGAAGCTATCCTAGGAAAAAAAGCTGTCTCACCTCTGGAAGAAATTACCTTCAGTTGGAAACAAAGCAATATTTTCTTGGTGAGACCAGATTTCCTATGGTTCGAGGAGCTGTGTCCTGCAGTCACAACCTTTTTCTCAGGGCAAGCAAACTTTTATAGGACGCGTATATGTGTGGACTTAGACAAAAGAAACTCTCTAAACTCTTTAAATGGGAAAGTGGAAGTTGTTTTTTTCCTAGCATTTAAATAATTTTTGTAACTTTGCCTGTACCCTGTCCAACTGTTCTCAACTTTTTTCCTTAAAACAAAAAAATTAATAAAACCAACAACACCAATCAAGTTTATTTGGCTCATTAATGCCACATACCAATTAGTATCAAACTTTTTCTTCTCCTCTAAGAGTTACAATTGTCCTTCTGGCCAAATAACTTACTAGGACTTTATATTGAGTTCCTGTTACACTACAATGCTATATAATTTTAGGGTTAGTGGTTTACCAGGATGCAATGTTCCTCAATTTTATGTGTGCAACTAGCTATACAGATGCAAATATATGTAGGCTTTTTTCTTTGAACAGAACCTGCTTGTCAGATTGTTCTGCAGGATTTCCTTGTCTCTCCCGTTATCTATCATTCTGCCAATAATTACCCATTTTTGGCAGCCGTATCATGTTTACTTTCACATCACTATGGAAACACTGACTTTTCTCAGCCCTAATATAGATTCCTGCAGAATCCTACCAGAAATACTTTCATAGAGTGAAATGTAACTATTTTTTGTTATGTCCAGTTTAATCTTTGTTGTTTAACTGTTTTTCTGTGAAGCTATGCTTTGATTAGTGTTACGATACTTGGTACTTTTCAAAAGAACGAGTGTCTGGGTATTTGTATGCCCATTTGAGTACCCATTATGGACTTTGTCAGAGTTTAGGCACCTGATTGCAAAAGACCTACTCAGACTGTTATTCAAGACTGTGGCATCACAAGCCAGCACCTTCCTTTCTCTCTTCTGGGAATTTATTTCTTTTCTAAAATACGGTGTAGATTTTAGACCCCTCTTCTCATTTGCTCAGTCATGATGGAGAACTTGTGGGCTCAGACTGAGGTACTGCTTTGTAGACATTTCAGCCGATGCACCAAATCTACTTCAGATAAGGTGCTTCATTGGAGATGCTTCAGTTTATGTACCAAATTAATTTTGTGCTCCAAATAGATAGCCAGGGCTGATCCAGCAGCTCTCTCATGCCAAAAGAAGGCATCCTGACTTTTCTTGTCTTTCTACCTCCCCTAGCCAGCTCCTGGCCACATGTTCCACCTGTTTTCTATATGCAGGCTCTGACATTTGTCTGAGTTCTAGATGAGTCAGTTCCACCCATTAAAGCAGAAGAAAATTAGTCCAGGAAAATAGTGAATAAATTCAAGTAGAGTTTGCAAGTTGAATTAGCTCACCAAAGGGTCACATAAGCCCCACAGGCAACAGAAGGGAATGGCTTGAAACAGAAGAAGGTCAGAAAGAGGAGGAGAAGAGAGGGGAGGGGGGGTCAATAATGCCTCTTTAAGTAACAGAAAGCTGTTAGACTGATTTAGAGGTCCCGTCTGCCTGCAGCCTTTGATAGCACAGTTCTACAGTTCTCTTCAACCAAGTATTTACACACAGCCGAAGCCCATCTGAAGTGTTATATTAAGCAGGTATTGTAAATCTCTGTGTGAGACCATTTTGATATTTAATATTTGAAAAGTCATGGCAGTCAAGTGAAGTCCCTGGTGACTGGAAAAAAGGGAACATTGCACCCATTTTTAAAAGGGGTCAAAAGGAGGACCCTGGGAACTATCGACCTGTCAGCCTCACCTCTGTGCCTGGGAAGACCACAGAACAGATCCTCCCAGAAGCTATGCTAAGGCACATGGAGGACAGGGAGGTTGAGACAGCCAGCATGGCTTCACCAAGGGCAAGTCCTGCCTGACCAACCTAATGGCCTTCTATGGTGGAGTGACTACATCAGTGGACAAGAGAAGAGCTACGGATGTCATCTGGACTTCTGCAAGGCCTTTGACATGGTCCCCCACAACAGCCTTCTCCCTACAGTGGAGATATGGATTTGATGGATGGACTGTTTTGTGGGTGAGGAATTGGTTGGATGGTCCCATTCCAAGGGTCGTGGTCAATGGCACAATGTCCAGATGGAGACTGGTGGCAAGTGGTGTCCCTCAGAGGTCTGTATGGGGACCAGAGCTGTTTAATATCTTCATCAATGTCATAGACAGTGGGATCGAGTGCACCCTCATCAAGTTTTCAGATGACAGCAAGCTGAGTGGTGTGGTTGA
>VZTL01059922.1:12246-26530 GCA_013400535.1 Scopus umbretta
CCTGTCCAGATCCCTCGGCAGAGCCTTCCAACCTCAAGCAGATCAACACTCCCTCCCAGTTTGGTGTGATCTGCAAACTTACTGAGGGTGCACTCAATCCCCTCATCCAGATCATTGATAAAGACAGTAAACAATGTGTGCTCGCAGCCAAGAAGGCCCACTGTATCCTGGGCTGCATCAAAAGAAGTGTGGCCAGCAGGTCAAGGGACATGGTTCTGCCCCTGTACTCTGCTCTCGTGAGAGCCCACCCGGTGTACTGTGTCTTGCTCTGGAGCCCTCAGCACAGGAAAAATATGGACCTGTTGGAGCGGGTCCAGAGGAAGGCAACAGAAATGATCAGAGGGATGGAGCACCTCTTCTATGAGGAAAGGCTCACATAGTTGGTGTTGTTCAGCCTGGAGAAGAGAAGGCTGCGGGGAGACCTTACTGCAGCCTTTCAGTACTTGAAGAGGGCTTATACGAAAGACAGTGACAAACTTTTTAGCAGGGTGTGTTGCAATAGGACAAGGAGTAATGGTTTTAAACTGAAAGAGGGTAGATTTAGACTAAGATATAAGGAAAAAGTGTTAACAATGAAGATGGTGAAATACTGGAACAGGTTTACCTGAGAGGTGGTAGATGCCCCATCCCTGGAAACATTCAGGGTCAGGTTGGATGGGGCCCTGAGCAACCTGATCTAGTTTAAGATGTCCCTGCTCATTGCAGGGGGGTTGGACTAGATGACCTTTAATCGTCCCTTCTAGCCCAAACTATTCTATGATGATTCTATGATTCTATGCTTTTAGGCATTGTAATACATAATTTGCATACCCAAAGTAATATGTTTCATCTCTTAATTATCCCTACGAAACTCATAATCTCATCAAAGATGACATTCAAATTTGTAAAAGATATTTTTTGCATTAATTAGTACTGTCTGATATTTCATTCTTTGAATTTCCATCAACTTAATTCCTATTTCTTTTTTACATATTTTCCATAACTTTGTGTCACTCTGACAACCGTGAAGCTTACCAGATGATTCCTCGCATCCTTTCTGAATATTATCACATTAGTGGGTTTTTTTCAGTCTTCAGGATTTTTTTTCTGGTATTCTAGGATCTATTAAGTAAATCTTAGTAAATGAATCACATTTCATTGAATAACTCCCAAAGAACTGTAATGTGTAAGTTGTCCGAGCCTGTTGATATACAAAGTAGTATATTTGTTAGATGTCATTTTATGTTTTATTCCGTTATTAATGAATTAAAAAATGTTTCATCGCTTCAGACTGCATCTCTTATTCCACCATAATATCTTTTATTTCACTAAACAACTGTCTGTTCTTCTGAATGAATTCCAGTCTGGTTTTAAGACCTTGATAACTTTATCCCAGGGGACAATACAAACCAATCTTCAAAACATTCTCACAACTGAGAGGGAATGGCGTTTTTCTTGTGTTTCTGTGTGATGAGAAAAATAGTAATGGGAAATCAGAATATCTTTTGTTGTTATCCTGTACGTTACAGGAATGATTTTACTTTGAAGGGTTACACTGTATCAGGTCTATAAAGCATTAAGAAGATTGCTACAACAAGGAAAAAACTGAGGTAGGATTAGACCATGAGTAGTACCATATTGCACAATATTTCCAAGTTAAGGTACATTACAGTGCGTTGAACTTTTTAGGTCATTGATTTTCTGTACGTTCTTGTTAGCATAGTGTAATAGCTGGTCAGAAAACCTCAAAACAGAAAAAAAAATGAAAGCCACAAAAGTAACTTGAAAGTGTTGTAATAATTACAGCAATCAGTGGCCCAATGAGCTACAGAACACTTTCATCTCCCTGTGTTTTTCAGAGATTCACTGCTTCAGACTATTAGTAAAAGATGGGTGCAAACAATAGTGCAGTTTTTTCTGAAAAGATCATACAGCTGAATATTGAATGACCAGCAGCAGGAAAGCTGGTTATCATAATTTGTAAACCATAATTCTTTGCAAAAGAACAGCTATATTTAAATACAGTGACTTAACCAAGAATATTGGTTTCAAAGGCAAGAAAGTAGAAAGGGTATCCTTATAGTCCTTGGAGAACTTCAAGCATTACTTCTAAGCCCTCTCTCCCTTTCTACATTCTACCATAGTATAGGAATTCCACAATGATTTATAAAAGGAAGGTTTTCAAAGGCACAAATGGGAGTCAGGTGTCCAATTTCCATCGACTCAGGCACCCAACTCCCATTTGTATTTTCACAAAATCCTCCCTTAGAGACATGAAATATGAAATAGTAAAGCAACTTGTATTCTAAGGCCAGGACCATTTGCCTTAATTTTTTACATAGAGTTCCATTTCGGTTTCTTTTGATTTGATATCAAAGCAAATAGAATTCTGCATTTTAAGAAAGAAAGTCTGGATGATCTAATATCTTTGACATTGTTAGTTTCTGTGGTTCTGTAATGCACGCAGTGGGATGTTGAATATGAAACCCAGTAATTTAAAGACAATTCCCCCCTTTCAGTCTGTCCTGTTATTCTGGCTTTTTAAAACAAATGTAGAGTTTAAAAGGTATGTAAAACAAACCAGCTGACATAATTTGGAGTTAACTTCAGGAAAATATGTAGACTAGGAGAACTGATGACTTGGGCAAAAGTTTAAGCAAGTGTAAATGACAGTTTTATCCAACAGATTTTAAAAAATCAGCTTTGTTGTTGTATGTTTATTTTCATAACAAGGAAAAATTATTTTCTAATGAATTAAATACCAATTTTTTAATTTAAAAATTCTGATTTGTATTAACTATTTTTAACAAAACACGTACACTTCAGAGTTTGTAAAAAAATGGAAAAGGAAAAAAGTCAAGTTAAAATTACTTTTACCAGTTCCTTTCCTTTTTTGAAGAATTCTGCTAAATGGAGTCAAGTGTAGTATGTCTAGGTCCAGAGACGGATTGCAGCAGTTCTCCCACACAGTCAAAGAAGGTGCAAAAATCACACTTTGTATCTTCATTAACAAGTAGTACATAAAAAATCCACTAAAAATACTATGTTCAGGCCAGGATTCCTCTTCACTTTATTTTTTTTAAATAATGTGTTCCTGCAAAACTATTCAACAGGAGATCACAAACCGAAAAGAATACAGAGGAAGAAAATTTACACCTACATTGTTCTCTGGTCTTGGTCCCCCAATCATTCTGCATCCCCTCATTCATGTCTGGGTTTCCCCTTTGGAGGGAATCAGCTACCTCCCTCCCACGTGACACCAGGATATATATCAGATGACAGGTCTTTCCACAGATTGTGCTCTGTAGGAAATATGGATGAAATCACACCTTAAATTGCTTCGTCTCCCTGCATAGTCCTTCAATATTACTTCAGCAGGGTTATACCTCCCTTATGGATCTCATGCCATATTCGAGGCATACAACACACACCCCCTGGGTAATTTCACAGAAACACCTCTCTGATGCACTGTTACATTGTTGTTTCATTATTTCAGGTATTCAGAACTGAAAAAAATCCCAAACACCTCACAAACAAATCAATAATAACTCTTAAGGCCACAGACCTTCTACAGTTTGCCCAGACAACACCCAGATTAAGAAAGTTCTGGATGTGGGAAGGGCTGAAATCTTGGTCTGTGTGCCTGTGTGACACTGGGACAAGGGCCAGAAGTTGCTACCAGGACCAGGTGACTAGCCATGTGGATATAGCCTGAGAGGAGGAGGCAGTTTTTGTGGCTAATCTAGCTGAGCTCACTGACAGCTAGAGAATATAAATGTAATTCTCCCCCTTGAAAACGGCTGATCTTTGCTTACCTAAACTTGCTATACAATCCTTCATTCTTTTCTTTCCCCCTCTCCACCCCTCTGTCAAAGAAAGCAGGAAGGATGCTTTTCTCTTGACAATATAGCAACTTGAGTCATCCGTACAATGAAGGAACCTCAGGTGGAGGTAGCTGGTGCAAAACGTCTTTGCTGGGTAAATCAATCATATCTTCAGGTCAAATGAATGTGATCAATTCGTATGAGTCTAAAAAAGGAAATGAATACACTCGGGGAGTGAGGAAGAGTCAAGATAATACACATATTTGCCTTTGAAGTAATCTTGATGCTTAGAAATGTTCCATATGTATAGTCACCTATTCTCCTCCTAGGTTTCTCTAAGGGATGCAAAGGCTACATGTCATTGATATTAGGCCATTTCCATAAAAGAAGACTCTAAACAAAATGCAACTGTGGTGTTTGACAAAAGTGTATTTTACCTTTGAAATATTAGACAAAATATTTCATTTGTCACCCAGAAGCCCACTGAGTTTGAAAGGAGATGGAGTGCAAAATCATAAGTCTCAGCACCTCTTTTGTGTGGAATAAAAGTGCCAATGGAATAGAAACTTGCTTTAATTCAGGAAGAGAGAGGCATCAACAAGAACAAGATCAAGACAAGAAATCCCAGTGCTAAAGGTCAAAAGTCCTCAACATGAGGGAATAAACCATTAGATTCAGAAGCACATTTTAAAAGGAGAAAAGATGCTAACAATCTCCCCCAAAACAACTTGAAATCAATAAGCGTGTCAGACAAAGGATGCAATAGAAGCTATTGTGTTTTATATATTACATTAAAACAGCAACAAAATTTTAAATTTTAATACTTTTACAAAACAATACAGAAATTGATTTTTTTAGGAGGAGAAAAAAGAAGAAAAAAAAAAAAGTAAAATCCCAGCAGCTGTTCCCTGGCCAAGGAAACAACAGGGGCTCTTATTCTGTAGTACAGTAAATGGCTAACTTCCCAGGGTGGTTTAAGTCCCCTGCAGCCTGCAGTGTCAGCAGAGTTGGTCATTTACGAATCAGTGGGGTTTTGTTAGAAGTTTGTTTATCTTTCAATGAAACCACCCGCCTTGCAGTTGAATTGTTTGAGCTATAAATAGAGGAGCAGTGCATCAAATTCTTTCAGAGTGAAACACAAAAATATGGGTAGCGGGAGGGTGAGAAAGAGAAAATGCAGGTCATCCTACTGACAATTAGAGATAAAGGCTGGGAAATATTCTGTTTATTTTTATGTTTTAGAATGTAGAATGGACAAACGTCCAAACACACATTCCTCACTCACCCTGTGTAAGGCCACGTTCGGATGATGGGAACTATAAAGAACCTCACCTCCTTCCTCTGCTCCCTTCCTTCCTTCCATATTAATGAGTTGGCCTCAACCATAAAGGGTAATTCTACTGACCCTGTTGAAAATATAGGTATTTGAATTCTTACCAAGTGCACATATTGCCATCTATATAAAGTGCCCAACAGTGTTTTAAACTTTACAAAAAATTCCTTTGTTTCTAGCAAGGCAATGAGTTCTGCTGGCCAATCATGCTCTTTCTGCTTGTTTATTTAAATGGGAGTTCTTCTTTCTGTTCATTTCACACTGCTTGCCTTTCAATTTCATAGTGCCTTCTAGTTGAGTTTGTAAAGTTGCCACTAAGGAGCCCTGTTCTAAGTCTTTCCATGGCAAGACAACAGGAAATGTTCATAGAATTCACACTCTTTTACCACTGCAACATATTCTGGCAGATGTGTTAGTTACCATAGCAACAATTAAGACTAGCTCTTTTTTTTTTTTTTTTAATAATAAGAACAATCAGTGGTGGCTGAAACATTTTCAGATAAATTTGCATCTCAGATTTAAACTAAGCAGTGTAAAGACCTTCCTGATAATGTGTACTTCCTAATATTTGAAAGGGTGCAAGATAAGGAACAGTCATCTGTGTAACTTGGATGATCTGTACCTTTTTGTTCTCCCTCAGATGGGGGATTACATGACATTGGCCTGTTTCTACTGATGCAAAGTAGGAGAGCTGGAAAGGGAGCAGGCTGATCCTATACACAGAAATAAGAAAAAAAGGTAGCTCTTCGGTGTTAATACTCTACAGCATTTAAATGAGGTTCAAAATCTCAAGAGCTGTTCTCTGGGTTGCAAAGGTGGATATATCTGTACAGAGAATACAGAGTGTATCTAAAACTTCATCTATCCCCACAACCATCTTTAAAAGTCTTCATGCTCTAAAGCTCTTGAACTACACATCAATGACAGCAATGTAAATTTGCATCACTGCATTGGTCTCCATGAAGTTATTTCAGATTTATACTACTGTAAGTAGGAGAAGAATTGAAAGTTAATTTTAGTAAAAGTTATTGTTCTGGAAAGAGACTATGTTGATCAAACAAGATAGAAGTATTTAAAAAGGAAAGGCTATGAGCTGAATCAAGAAACCAAGCATGGATCAATGCCTTCTAAAGGAATGCAAATACTGAGCAGCTCCACTCAGGTCACAGATCACAGACTCATTCAGGGTGGAAGGGACCCAAGGAGGTCTCGAGTCCTACTATGTCCCAGTTACTCCAGCAGTGCTTGTATCCACATCTACAGCCTGATTCCTCCTGCCTATTTCCCTGTCTGCCTTAATCTGCGTACAGACACTCAAGGTGGCCCCTTTTTTCAGGGTTTGTCCCCCATTTCCCAAACAGCCCAAATTAAAGTTGTTATCACCATCCCCTCCCATACCCAGTTTAAGGCCCTCCCCAGCAGTTTGGCAAGCCATTTAGCAGGGGTGCTCTTACCTCACTAGTCAAATAGGTCCTGTCTTTTGCTAGAACTCCTCATTCCTCAAAGACGTCCAGGAATTGCACCTAAAGGAAAGCCCACTTTCATTTCCTCATTCTGCTGTTTTGCTTAGAAGGAGAGAGAGTGACTTGTAAAACTGTTTCTTGCCTTGCAGCAGAACTATTGAGAACAACCACAGAGTAATTGTATATGGATAATCCTGTGAACACCTGCATAAATGGAAATATGAATCTGTATTGGGATTGCGATGGAGAAGTATAGTCATTAATTAGATGCCACGATTCTTTAGTGCCAGGAAGAACAAGCCATTACTGAATTTGAAGTGATCCTCGTATTTCCTACAGCAACACTGTGTGGCTGAAATACTCTGCTTGTATCCAACTAATAGCTTCTGAAAAAAGTAATGACATCTTTTTTAACCTTTCCAAAACACAGTAGCTAACATACTCTAATGCTTGAAAGTATATAAGGTCACCCGCAACAGCAGCCTTTACATTTAAAACAGATGTGGCTATATACAGCAGTGAAGAAATGTACTGCTTCAGGTTTTGTGTAACAAGCATCGGTGCTTTCCAGCCCTTTGCCACTTTGACACTTGCAGCTTATACATGCTACTGCTTTGGAGTCAGTTATTCAACATGTATTCATATAAATGATTAAAAAAAATTACTTTACACACAGCTGTCAGCAAAGGCCAGTGCATAAAGATAACCACCCTAGATGCATTATGCTTCGTAGTCTCAGTTCCCTCCATTTCCTTACTTAGTTGCACCGAAGCAAGGTAGACTGAAGTTTCCAGCACAGCAATGCCACCCTCAGCGTGCCAGCTCATCACTACTGGGTCAGCTGCACTACTTAGTGAGCAGTGAAGTAGAGTTATTCCCCAGCCTCTTCTCGCCCATGTGCTGTGCTAGACTGAGGTTAAGTAGGCACTTGGCTTCTTTTATTGTGTGTGCCTGAACCCGGTGTTTGAATAGCCGCAGAAGAGACATACAGAGGAAAACCAAGTTATAACCCAAGCCTTTAATTTAGAATTGTAATCTGCAACGTATTAAAATTTCCCAAACCAGAATAAAGAGACCCTGTCTTCTGTTCACCTAGCACCACAAGAGGACATTTTCAAATCTTTCCAAAGCCATGGTCACACTGCCATCTTCTATAGTGACAATGAAAGATCAGTCCTGCTTGTTCCGGGTGTGTTTGCTGCATGAAAGGAGTAGGGTCAGAGCCTTGGAAGCCCAGCAGAACTGTGTGGTAATGGAAGCAGTCCTCTGAAGAGGCACAGCTGCTCCTCCCTTCACTGGTTAGAACTAATGCCATAAAACAGAGAACAAGGGCAGTCAATACAGACCTTGGAGCAGAACTGTCAATACGTAGAGATGGCACTAGTAGTATATTGTTTTCCTCTTATCTGCCTGTGGTGCAAACAGTTCAGTCTCTTGAAGGATTGAGGTGGTTTAAAAAAATTTTTTTTAAAGATTAGGGATTAGGCTCAGCTCCATCTTCTGGTGAAGTATACCCCCTAACTAATGCAGAAGGTCAGAGTGGTTTATCAAAACATCCTCCTGGCCATAAGAACCAGACACTCATTCAGCAACTGAGTTGTTTCCCTGGGCAGTGAGTGTTATAGAGGCACCTCCTCCCACCTATGCATCTGTGAGTCCATATAGTCACTCAGGTCCTTGGTGCACCTCTGATGATACCAACCCATAAATTCCCACTGGTGCTCAGAGTGATGTAACCTTCTCCAGAGACATCTCTGGATGAGGTATTCTAGCACAAGGAGCTAGGTCTTCATTGACCCAGAGAAGTAGTCTTACTCTGAGGTAGCCTGGAAGTGACTGCTAAAATTTACAGCACTGAGACTTGGTTCTGCCCACTTTATCAACACCAGAGGAACTAATTTTGTGTTTAAAGTTAACTAAGTCTGTTTGGATTTCTGTGTGTACAGCTTTTGGTCTTAAACCATGGAAATGAAGATAAGCAGAATAGCACAAAAGAGAAGAACAATTAAATATGCTGGGACAAGGTGAGGGTGAAAATGAAATGAAATATTTGTTAGCTGGTTCTTAAAAGCTTTTACAGAAAGTTAGTGGAAATGCTAAGAAAGAAAGAACGAAGGCAAGAAAGCAAAACAAGCAAAGCAAAGCAACAGGAGAAACAGGAGATGGGCATCACTTTTTCTTTGTCAAGCTATTACTGTCTCTCTGTGGCAGAAGGACTGAAAGAATAAAAGTAAATGTCAGATCAGTTATACTGATTTCTGTCTATCGCAGGTATTTTTCTGGTCTTCATTATCATGGTATCATAACATTTTTCTGTCTAACTATTTTTCCTCAGAACACCTCTCTGAGGTAGGGCACTGCTATTATTTCCATTATACGGCTGGAGTAAGGCTTGGGTAATGGAGCAGATTCTTAGCTAGCATAAATTGTCACACCTCTATTAACTCCGGTATGAGAGGATTTCAATGGAGTTTAGGATCCACCACTAAATGAATCTCTCTTTTCCCTGGAAGCCAGGGGCAGAGCAGGAAAGTAAACCCCCAGGTTTTCCAAGCTCTTAGCTACTGCTCTACCCAAACGACCATCCTGCCTCTGTTTAATCTGTGGTCTTTGGGCCAAGCCATGCTGGCTTTATACTTGCAAGAAAAGTCAATGAAATCTACGTGGTATTATTCACATAAAGCCTGCAGGACACAGCTTGTTGGGTGGTTTAGGTTATGCATTACAGAAAGGCTGAAAGTATAGGTATACACCGTGCACGCCTACATATCTAATGTTAGAGAATTAAAAGAATGAAGCTTGCATGGAGCTGTCAAGCAGCAGTCAGTGTGGGATGGAAAATATAAGGAGCACAAAGAAGTGCGCAAACACACAGAGATTCTGATGTGGAATTAAAACACGATGTGCTCAGAAAGTTTGAATAACAGCATACAAATTATTTACTTTCCTCAAGCCTAATTCAAACAAATCAACAAGACAAGAAAATTGAAAGCAGAAAAGGTGGTAAGCTGTGTTTCTCGTTACACAGGTGTCTCAACTCTAATGAGTCTACAGGATTCGAGCTGGTATCATGAATATCACTGGGAGTGATTATAGCTTGTAAAAGCAGACCAGAAAGAGATGTGCCTCTGTGTGTCTTGGGTTGTAATTAAAGCCATAAGCCATCGGTAGCAAAGAGGCCAGCTGCAGCGTTTCGAACCTTTCCTACCCTAGCATTAAAAATAGATTGTGGCACAATAATAACAAAAAATTGTGTACCCAAAATAATTCCAATAAAAAGAATTTGCACATTCGATTACTATAATTGATTTCTCTTCTAGATATGAATAAATGACCCAGGCTAAATGCCAGTTTCTTGCAAAGAATTTCATTTAAGCTTCAGTGAATTGAAAGGCTCAACCAGACTCAACATTTCCAACTTCCTAGCAAGTAGCAGAAAATCTACCTGACAGTTGCCATGGAAACAAGAACAGGAAGAGCTAACCACCAGCCTATAAATCCACAGAGAAACCTTTCTTAATTGGAAGGCCTTTAACCCACACATTTTTCTCATAGCTGCTGAGCTTATTTCTAAAGAGATTATTAAATTCCTCAATTGACTTATGAAGGATGCTTCCCACTATATTACTGTGCTCTGGGTTGCTCATTCTTTATATCTGTTTCCAAAATTACAAAGCAGAGCAAGGATGATAAAAGTTAACACAGATGTTTCAATGAAAAATCCATATGATGTTCTGAAAATAACTTCAGTAGCAATGTTCTACTAAAAAAAAAAAAAAACAACAAAAAAACCCTACAACCCCCCCCGCAACAGTTCAAGAATTGAAATGGCATTAAAGACATCAGATACCCCAACATTCTTTGCTTTGGGTTCTAGGAAAGAATATTTTTTATTTTAATGGAACACTTTCAGTGGGGAAATATAACTGAAACTATCTGAGGAATCATTGCTTAAGTCTATGAATGCTAACTATATATGAGTCCACACACACGGGTACACACTAGTAGTATATGTGCAATATAGTGTATTTTATAAAGAAAATAGGAATAGAGATTTAGTCACACTTACATTTTCTTCAATATTTTGATGATTTCATCAAACTTTTGGTGGAGAAACTGATTTAAGAAACCCTTTTTCCACATTACATCGTTTCTGTGCCTTTGTTTCCTGCCTTGCCTTTCTCTTAACCAGGGGTGGCTGAACTTTTTTAAAGGCTGGCAGCTACTATGGGGTTGAGACTGTGCCTTGCGGTGTGCACAACACCTCCCACCATGCAACCCAACAAGTACCACCATGGAGAGCTTCCTCAAGTCCCTACCTGTCCACAGCATGCCGTTCCCCTTTGAGCAGATGCTGTTGTGCAAGAAGCAGCCGTGATTGAAGCGCCTGTAGATAACCCTGGCTTTGCCAGCTCAGGTACAATGGAACAGTGTCATTACAGAGCTCCAGTTGTCTATGCACATACCCAACACCATGGTGAAGTTGATATAGTGCACTCTGAATTCCAGGCTACCAGGGTCTGGCATGTGAGTAAGGCACTTTAAAGTAAGTGTGGGTTTGTTTGGACACGCACTTGGTATGGCTACAGTCAGTATTTCAGTACAAGCGTCCTGTAAACAATCTCCATTTAAAAATCCACATCACTTTCAAGAAGTTCAACAGCCTTCTGCAGTTAAAGGCTTTTCCCTTCTCCCACCCTCTCCTGACTAGACAGAGAATGATCAGATGTAGGATTTGTTAGGGTTTTTCAGGTAGTCAAAAATTTGTTTTATTTGGTTAAGTGGGCAGTGTCCTGTTTTTCCCTGCGTTATGCCATATTTCTATTTTTATATTCCTTGTCTCCAAATTCTGAGGAGAATAGGAGAAAAAATTATTGTATCTATTATGCACCAAGGACTTATTCCTATTGCAGTCAATGGGAGCACAACTGATTCCTGTTGATTTCAATGGAATTAGGATTCTGCTCAGTTCTTACTTGGAAACAGCATGGAAATGGAGAAAAACCATCTTTTTTTTCTTTTTTTTTTTTCTTTTTTTTTTCTTTTTTAAAGCCTGCCTAGAATTTGTATGCAATATCTATCCCTTGCTCCTCCAGTAACTGTGCATCTGTCTGAAAAGCTGAAGGACTATGGGGCAGGGCTAGCAGTCATGGATACTCTTCTAGAGGTAGCCCTCACGTGGAAAATACTGGTGTAGCAGTGTGAAACGGGATCCAGCAACGTGTCAGAGTGAGGTGTAGATGTTCATCACCTCCACCATACCCTGTTTCCCTATACAAACAGAACTCCACTTTGAAGCCTGAAATTCTGAAAGATCCCACTATCAGGACCATCAGAAGAGGAAGGAGGTGATGTCAGCCCTGGAGTAAACCTATTCCCTCTCACCAGCTGAGTAGACTCAACTTCCAGTGAGATTTCTTCACTCCAGAGGACCCTCATGTAACTCCCACATTTAACCTGCATATCTGGTGCAACCCTCCTTGTGGAAACCCTCTGCTTTGAGGAGAATCTCTTTACTCCAAGGGATGGCTTACACCCTTGTACTGTCTTTACATGGCATGTCAGCACCTATATAGGAGAGAAATGTGGATGCTTCAAATAAGTTTGAAACAACAGTGGATTCTCACTTCCCTATGCCCTCTGAGATAGTCCTAGAAGAAAACCTGAGTTATCTGGAAATTGTCCAGGGAATTTGGATGCTGGTGGCTACTGACAGAGCAGAATCTCCCCCAGTGAGGGTCAGATAAGAGATACACAAAACACTTAACAGTCAGAGGGCAAACCACTACCACTAAAGTGTTTCCACACCTCTGTGTCAAATCACCGCTGTTTCAACTTGCCTTTTCTTCCTCCTCGTACCTTTTTCTAGCCCTGAGCCTCCCTTGAATGGATACAGCTAGCCATAACAAATAATATTTGCCAGTAGTTTGTACAGTAATTAAATAGCCAAATGGAGCTGCTTGATGGAAAAAGATGCCCCTTGTTTTCATGTGTGGCATGCAAGGTTTTGAATGTAGGCTTTATGTGATAAAGGATTAAAACATTACCCTGTTTCCCTGCCTGCCTTAAATGAAACCCTGTACTCTTCTCATGATGTTACCATATTCCTTACATGCATGGGACTGACTGAATTTCATTTCTTAGTGCCAAGTAACAGAGCATAAATGCTTTGGAGTAAATTAACATAATGAACACTATATTTTATTGCCCGATTATTGTTTGCCTCCCCTCCCCATATCATTGTTATTATTAGAATTGTTACCTGACTGTGAGAGAATCTCTCGAGGGACAAGCTTGCTTTACTTAACGACTGCTTCTCCAAGTCCATCAAGCTGGCAACTGCAAGCCTATGATTAGCTTAATAAAAGTTAAGGGAAAATGATAAAGTGAATAGAAAATATTAAAGGTGCTGAGAAACAAAACCATAATTGGCTAGCTGTACTCCAGAGATGACAGCTAGAAAGCATCAGCTCCCTGCAACATCCTAAAGTGTTTGCAAAGTCTGCAGAATTCTAGAGAAGAATCCACAGCCATGCAGTCTCCATGCCTACAGGGATTTTCAATATCCTTGAGAGTTTTTAAGGAATTTTAAAAGTATCTTAACTTCTATTTTTCTCACTCTTTTTATCCCCTATCTGCTGTCTTGTTCCAAATCTGGGTGGCATGTTCAGCAGATTGTTGTTTTCTATTGTTTTCTGCACACCTGTTTTCTGCTACATAGGATAGAGGGACTTCGCAAACCTTAAAGAAGACAAGATTTCTGTTCCAAAGAGCTTGCCCGCAAAAGGCCAGACTCTTTAGTCCATCTGACACCCTGGAAGTATTCAATCTTATCTATGCAAGCACTGGGAAGTTCTTGATATTTCCTAGGTTATTTTCTAGCCACAAACCCCAGTGAATCCTTTATCTTGCAGATGTTATTGAAGACAAAGAATGTCCACACACCCCTTTTGAGTACATATGGTTCCTTGGCTTATACCTACCTTTGCAGCACTTGTGCTGTCAAGATCTTCTGCAGATTGTTTTAAGAAAATTTAGCTCACCACCCAACATATGATGGTAATCTCCATTTTGTCCCATATTAGTAAGGAAGTCCAGGCAACTTCATGTTTTCTCTGTAAATCTGAAGAATAAAAATCCTGTGTTGGATGCTGTTTGATGGCAGGGGCTGAAATTTCAGTGTTTGCTCTGCTTTTCTTCCTCCAGCCATGAGCTGAAAGCAGAAATTCCTTCAAAGCAGAGGAACATGGGGTACATGATAAACACAGGAGACCATAGCCTTGGAGGTCTCTAAACCCAGCTCAGAACTCATCACTGAATTATCTGAGAAAGGAATTCTACTGATTTTTCAGGATTAGGTAGTTTTTGAGTTCTTGATTGTAGGTGCATTGGCCATTAGTCCTCAGAAAGGGGTGGGACTGGGTCAGGCTACAATGCCTGAGCTGTTAAAGTGGATTATTAACTCCCTAAATATTCACCTAGCAGAAATTATTGCAGTCCTAAGTCTATTTAATTCACCTGCTGGGAAGAGAAGCAGTGGAGCACTGGAAGACTCTGCTGTATTGTTGTGGTGGATTGACCCTGGCTGCACGCCAGGTGCCCACCAAGCCACTCTATCACTGCCCCTCCTCAACTGGACAGGGGAGACAAAATTACAATGAGAGGCTCATGGGTCAAAATAAGGA